>CAMKVN010001641.1:0-17378 GCA_946474995.1 Funneliformis geosporum
AAAAACCTAATTATATAAAATCTTTAATTAATTATATATAAATCTTTAATAATTTAAATTTTAACTAAAGTACTAATTACTTTCAAATCCAAAACGCGTTTAATCATTTCATACATAGAATTCCAACGAGTTGAAACGTCTAAAATTGGAGACAGATTTTCAATACCATTAAGATTTGAAATTTCTTTGAATTTTTGTCATCGTTGGGGATAAGAATGACATTTAATAATAATATTTCTGATTCGATCTATTTCACATTTAAGTTCTTTTAAAGCATATTGAACCACAAGATTCAAAATATGAGCAAAACATTGAATGTGATTATTTTTAACCGAAAAAGTAATATTATTTTCTAATGCCAATAAGCCAAGCCGTACAAATGTCATGTTATTATTAGGAGCATTATCAGTTGTAATGCAATTAATCTATAAAATTAATTATATGTATAATTTCTATTTGTAATACAAAATCAAAACAAACGTATGTCAATAGTTCCACAAACCTTTGTAGAAATCTTGTATGTATCTAATATATTGATCAACATTTCAGCTATGTGTTCACCAGAATGAATGCCTTCTAACTCATTAAAGTCAAGTGTAAGCTCTCAAAGATTCCATAATTTGTCGATGAAGTGAATTATAACACCTATGTATACTTTAACTACTACAGAAATCTAAAGGTCCAAAGAAAATGATACTTTTCCTGAAGTTTCTGCTATATATTTTTGGATACGACTTTGAAATTCGACAAACTCACACATTATATCTCTCTTTATTGTATCAGAAGATACAATTGTAAATCTGATAGCCTTTTCCAACACATTTTTGATTTTTTCTTCAATAATTGAAAATGGGTGATCTTTAAGAATAATCCATTCTCGTAAAGATTTTCGTAAACTACTTTCTGTAATTGGCTAATAATAAAATTATAATTATTTATTATTATATATAATATATTTATTTGCTTAAAAAATAAAATATTAATATATGATTTACTTACTCCATTAGTTGTATTTGAACATTGTTCGATTGTATACTGATTAGTTGGTATGCCAATTAGAGACTTATGCACTTTTTTCACGTGAGCCCAAAGGTTTGAAGTTGTATCACCATTAACCGAGTAAATTACATTCCTATAAGTATTACATTTTGCAATAATTTTGTTATTTTTTTTTTTCTTTTGAAAAATATTTCCAAATATTGGACTTTGATGAAGAAGGAGGAAGAGGAGGTAAGATTTCTTCATGCTTATAATCAACTTCATTTTCTGTATCATTCATATTTGTAAAAAATAAGAACAATAGGAAAGGTCTTGTGGCTAAATTTTTGGGCCATGAGAACGGCTTAGTGAGAATGGTTTAGTAAGAATGGCTTAGTGAGAATGGTTTAGTAAGAGCAGCTTAGTGTTTTGGACTATGAGAATAGCTTAGTGAGAACGTGTGGTCAAAATTTTGGGCTAAGGAAACAAGGCTAAGAAAAATTCTAATGTTATTTTTCTCAGAAAAAAAAATATGATAGATGATCAAGATGATCAAGAAACATTCCTGATCTTTTTAGATTTCGTGATACTCTCAAACTTGAATTAGCGAAAATCAAGTTTGGGAAAATTTCCTATTAAAACTCAGCTTTACATTAACATTACCTGATCTTTACATGATTTTTCCATTGTTTTCTATTGTTTAAACCTAATCAGTGTCAAACTTATCCTGATTAAAATTTGATTATTTCCGATCAATTTAATTTCAAAAAAATATGGTATAATGACATATTACAAATTGCCGCTATATATTTGATCTCATTACTACTTAAATCCAATTTAACCATTTTATGAATGGCTTGAGTTAACTAATACCAAATTGAATTTGAATTCATCTCAATTGCTACATCAAATTTAGGATAAAAAAAGTGACCTTCTTTTACTTCACCAATTTTAAAAATGTATCCTAATGCCTAATCTATCTGATCATTATCGGAATGACCAATAGCTTCATAATTTTTGGCACAAAATAATGTGCCTATAATTTGTTTTTTATCCAAATTAACTTCATTTTTAAATTTCTTATGAGAATTTGTTATTAGTGTAAGGTTGCTTGTCTAAACTCATTTTGGATTTGGCAAAACAGTAAAACCTTTAGTTTTGCTAAATTTTTACTAAGTGTTTGATATAGTTTCGCCATTTTTATAAGCTTTGATATAATTTTACCTTTTTCCAAATTTCGCAGATTTTTTAATAAGGTTTTAATATAATTTAACCAAGTTTTACTTTTACCATTTAGACGTCTGTCTAAACTCTTGATTTCATCCAGCAACCTTAATTGTAATAGTAGAATTTTTTTTTTATGATAATTTATATAATAATTATTATAATTAATATAATTAAAAGTAAAATTAATAAGATTATTATAGATAAAATATAATTTTTTTTAAATTATTAGCTTTTAAGTAATCTTAAATTTTTTAATAATTTTGCTAGAAAAATAATATTTTAAGAATTTTTAATAAAAATTTAATTTTATTGCATTTTAATTTTTAATAACTTTAGATTATAATGTAATAAGTATTATTTTGAACAGGCAGATAATGAGATATCTTATATTACTAGTCTTAAAATTATATCATCCTTCATTACATTTTAAATTAATAACTTAAAATAATCACAAAGATTTATAAATAAGTATATTGATAGATTTAAATTTATTAATAAACTTATTTTAAAAAAACTCTCTTTTATATTATATTATATATATATAATTATATCAGTTTTTTAAGAAGGTATAATGGTTATATAAAGATTAATAAAATAATTTTTATCATATTTAAATAAATTAAATTATTTATTTTAAATATATTTTAATTTATAAATATTTTAATAAAAGTTAATATAATTTTATTTAATATTATAATATTAATTAGTTAATATTTAAAATTAAAATTAAAAGATTTTCTATATTTTAATTATTAAATCTAGTTTAATAAATAAAAATATGTTAAAAAATATTTATAAGTAAAATATTTAAATTTATAAAATTTAGCCAAAGTGTTAAAGATCTTAATAATATTTATTATAATTATTTAAATTTTATATATAGATTTTTCTTTTATATTAGATTATTAACATAATCTACTAATTATATTACCTAAATACAGTCAACTTCCTTTATAGTCATACATATGGATAGACTATATTTGATAATTATGAGAAGGTATAACTATAGGTAAAAAAAATTTAATCACATTTTAATAATAAATACATAAATGTAACTATATAATAGACTAGTTATTATTTCATTATAATTTATAATTTATTATAAATTATATTAAGTATTATAAAATATTAATTAAGAAAGAAAAAAATAATCTTTATTTAACTTTATTGTAAAAATATAATATAGCATACTTTTAAATATAAAGCATAATATCTAAAAATCTTAAAATTCTTCATTTTACATTTATTATCAATAGGTTACTATTCATAAAAAAATAATTACATTTTTAATTATATCAAAAGCTTCTTTTGATAATACTTTCAGAATTAATTCCTCTTTATTATCAGATCATCTTTTACAGAAACTTCTTTATCATCTTGCACTAAATCTATAACTTGTGTATTATCAAGATTTCTTTAAAAAGTAAACAGTTTTGTCATAAATATAGTTATTAAATTATTACAATTTTATTAGTTAAAATTGTTGGAAATATATCAGAAATTTCATTAAGTAGATTTAAATTTAATTGTATAAATACTTATTTTTCTTAAATTGATTCAAAATTAAAATTAAAAACAATTTCAGTTTTTTTTCTAACAGTTATATATAGTTTATTTTTCTACATTTTTTTAAGTTTTAGCAATAAATTTAATAGCTTATTTAATATTCAACTTAGTTTTATATTAAAAATTTTATTAATTTTATATAAAATCAATAAAACAATTAAAATAAAATTATTTACTTATGCATATCAATATCTTGATCAAATTGTTTAATTAAATATTAGATATATAATTATTTGTATTTAATTTACTATATATCTATAAATATATAAATATAATTCAGTTATACAAAAGAAACGTAAGTAGAGTTGCTTGCCTTTAAAAGCTTATAACTCACCAATCACGAATGCTAGAAATATGGGTTTGTATTTGTTTTAAACCTCAAAACCTAGCTAATATTCAGTAAATATTTGAAGTGCGATTATTAAGACCTATTTTGCGCAATTTAGCAATCTACATCAAAAATTCTTACTTAATGAAATTTAAGTGTAGAATTTTTTTCAGTAGGCCGACTACCAAAAAACCGATACTGTATTCAGATTCTTCTCAGTGCTGCAATTCTAACAAACTAAAATTCGTCCAAATCGGATCAGTAGATCAGTGAAAAATTGATAATATCGCGATGATCTTCTTTATCAATTTTTCGCTGATTTTTTGGACAAATTTTAGTTTGTTAGAATCGCGGCACTGAGAAGAATCTGAATACAGTATCAGTTTTTGGGTAGTCGACCTACTAAAAAAATTTTCTACACTTAAATTTCATTAAGTAAGAAATTTTGATATAAATCGCTAAATTGCGTAAAATTGGTCTTAATTAATCGCACTTCAAATATTTACTGAATATTAGCTAGGTTTTGAGGTTTAAAACAAATACAAAACCATGTTTCTAGCATTCGTGTTGGTGAGTTATAAGCTTTTAAAAGCAAGCAACTCTACTTGCGTTTTCTTTTGTAAGCCACTGTAATATATATTTTTGAAAAAATAATAAAATCTTATATACCAAATATTAAAATTTCAAATTATATCTTAAAGTTTTGAATAATTCTAGTATTTATCAGCTAAAGTTATGATATTATATTTAGTAGAAAAAATACAATTTGAATATTGGTAAATTTAATATTTTACTAGAAAGCACTCTTATAAGAGTGCTCTCTAATTACGCTATAATGCTATCTAGTTATGAGTATAATGCTACCTAGTTGGCATTTTCGATGCTCTGTGATTTTTTTATTACATTATAGCTACCCACTTGTTTTCATTGTTCTGTGGTCTTTTTGTTACCTTGTAGCTATCCACTTGATTTTATTACTCTGTACTCTTTTTATTATTAAGGAACTATTCATGTGTTTACAATGTTTTGCGTTCCTTTTATTTCTAAAGAGCTATTCACTTGTTTTTCTGCTTTTAGGCCTGTTTGATGGCCTGTTAAGATATTGATTATGCTTCTTTTTTGTGCCTGCTTGATTGCCTGTTAAAATGTCAAATTGCGATAAAAAAATGCGTCAGGTAATGCAGTGAATTTGCAATTAATTTTGGCCGGCTCTATGGTATAACTTTGATCGATCTTTTGGGCATGTGATTTGAGAATCCAATTTGATATTGTGATAGCATTGTGATAGCATCCTGCTAGTATCATAGAACTCTCCTGAAACTGTCATAGAACTGGCAGGAAACTAGAGAGTTTCTATTAGTTTACTAATTTTATGCTAGCTTAGGTGTCAAAATATTATATCCAAAGTTCTGACTGAAATTGTGAAATAGTGTTAGCTGAAATTAAGTAAATTAATACTGCATCTTACTGCACTATAGTCATATGATATTGTTCTTATGCTGGAATACTCTCACATAGTTGCTTTCCTCTCATTTGCCATTTCTTGATTACCGAATGAGGCATGAAGTGTCAAATTTGCAATCCATCTATTTGTCAAAGATGTGTTGCAATCTATTCACCTATTTTTGATTATCGGTGAGAACTATGCGAAGTGTTAATATTATGTCATTCTTGCAATCCAACCTTTTATAATCTGTTTGGTTGCTGAGGATAAGACACGAAGTGCCAAATTGGTTCAGAATTTATATCTTTCATACCCTTTTTTCGTATATTCTTCTGAATCTTTTCACCTTTCTAACCTCTTTCTTGCCTATCATTGGTAGCACGCAAAAGCAGAATTTCTTATTTTTTATATATAATTTTAACTTTGGATGCTATTAAATTTATACCCTAATTTTCGCCTGAGCCTTCATAGAATTCTTTCTCATATAGTCCTACTTTTGGATACTACCACTGGCCCACTAAAAGTATGCTATATTTTTAAATGCCGGGTAAGGCATGAAGTGCCGAATTGGTTCAGGCTTCATAGCTTTCATACTTTTTTCGTGCATTTTTCTAAGCCTTTTCGCCTTTCCGACCTCTTTCCTGCCTATCATTAGTAGGCCACTCAAGCATAATTTCTCTTTTCTTTCCTATATATAATTCTGCTTGAGTGGCCTACCAAATTTATACTTTATTTTTCATCCTTATATTTCTAGGACTCTTTCTCGTATAGTCGTTACTTTAGACGTACTCCTATATCAATTACTTTTGAATATTATTATACTGATCTTTCATACCCTTTTTTCTTGTATTCTCTTGAACCTTCCTGCCTATCTGACCCTTTTCTTGCCTATCATTGGTAGTATACCAAAGCATAACTTCTTATTTTCTTTCCTATATATAATTCTACTTTGGTGTACTACTAATTTATATCTTGTTTTACACTCTCGCATTCCTAGAACCCTTTCTTATATAGTTGCTACTTTAGGATATCTTTGGTTGGTGATCCAGATGCATAAAATTTATTCTCTCTTTCCTATATTTTGCATATTTTTACCTTTCCGATCTCGTTACTATATAGTTACTATTCTGAGATACTTTAAGATATTACTGCACTGATTGCTTTTGGATACTACCACATTAACTACTTTTGGGTATTACTACATTGACTACTTTTGTATATCACTACTGACCTAGTATTTTGCTAACAATTATATTCGCTCAAAATAGTAATTTTAAAGATTTGGTATTTTGTATGTAATTTCATATTAACTTCCTTCACATACTTATCATGCTACTTGCGCAAAGAAAAATTGAACCAATCTTGAAGAAATAAATGAAGCAATAAAGCTCTTTTCAGATATAGCAGATCTTGATTTTGAGTCGGGCTATAATGATCATACATATTTTTATCATTTATTGGAAACTAATATTAAAGATAATATCACTTTTTTAGGTGCTTATCATTCTGAAGAGATTTTTTCTAAATATATCATTTGAGTATCTGAAAAGGGTTTTACACTAGTTGATTATCCTTCTGAGATTTATGAATTACCTGATTTTCATGAATGCATCAATAGGAACCTGCCTTTGCGCCTAATTCTTGATATTGATGTGAGACAGAAGTTTGATCCCACAAATCCTCCACTCCCTTCCTTAGACAGATATAAAATTTCTCATAATGATTTATTATCCAGAAACTTAATTGCTTGCGCTGATATCTTATACTCTAAATTAAAACATCTCATAACTTTAAATGCTTTCGCTTTAGCTAGTTTGTTTAAATATGATAAATGTAATTAGCATATTGTATGTTCTGATTTTTGCTTTATTGACTATAGATATCTCAGAGGTTTTGTAGAAAAAGTTGCTGATAGGGTTGAAAAACCATATTCTGAATTTATTGATCTCATGCTTTACAAATCACATTTTAGTCTTTGTCTTCTTGGATCAGCAAAGAATGATAGAGTTAAAAGACTTGCAGTTTCTTCTGTTAAAAAGGGTATTGCAAATTAGAGGATTATTTAGTTCAACCTAAAGATGTTTTTAAAATCTGGTCTTGAACATTTTCTCCTAAAAAGCCAGAAAGGAGGAGATATTTCAGCATATTGAAGATAAAACTGCTTTAAGTAAAGGAGCTAACTTAGTTATTGCAAAATATGAATGGCTTGAGGTTAGTAACATTAGAAAAGGTTTTGTCAACTTTCAAGTCCGATCATTAAAAGCATACCCCATTTGCAATATTATTCACGAAAAAGATCAGTTGTATGGATTTTTTCGAAGTAATAGGTACTTCATACTTAAATGCTACCAGTAAAAACAATATAAACCAAATTATAAGAGATTAGCATTTGGGGAAGCATCAGGTATAATCAAGTTAAAAGAAAGACCTAAATAAGAATTGAATGACAGATTAATTAATGTTGTAAAAAATTACGTTTACTCCCTGAATTGTCTAGAAAAAATATCAATGTAAAAGAGATGGAAAAGGCTTCAGAAGCTTATTCAGACTTCTTAAGTTCTGTATGTAATACAACTCTTATCCGTTCACCTGTAGATACTGGTAAAACAAAAGCTTTAAAAGAAATTCTTAAATCTTTAGCTGGGAATAGAGAAGATTTATCTTGTTTTAGCTGGATTTCATATTGCAAAACTCTTAGCAATGAGATTAAAGCTAAAGTTGAAATATTATATAGTTTGAGACTTCGTGTATGCCAATATCAAGAAGTTGAAGGTAGTTTAGCTATAAGTGATTGGGATGTTATTATCATTCAGGTTGAAAGCACACATTGTATTGAGCTTTACAGAAGGCGTTCATATGTAGTTATTTTAGATAAAATCAATGTGATTATGTGCTAAATGTCCAGTAGAATTCATGCACGAAAATCTGAAAATGCTTTGCAAGATTTGTTAAAGTCAGCTATCCATATTATTGCTATGAATGCTTTTGCAAATGACTCTACTATAGCTTTCTTAAAACAATATCGAAATAATGATATATGAATTTTCGATAATAAATATCAACCACGTATAAGCGAAACTGTTAAAATTCTTTATAATTCAGATAAAGGTTCAGAGGCTATGAGAAGAGGTCTTACGATGCTTCGAGAAGGTAAATGTATTGCTTTTGCAATAATATCATGTAAAAAAGCCTGAGCTTTAGCAAACCAAGCTTCTACATTGCAAAAATCAGATGTTTCACCTATTTTAACTTGTGTTTATTTTGGCCAAATAGACAGAATACAATGAAAAGAGGATTTCACTAATATTAATGCTACCTGAAGTTCTCTCAACTGTGTAATTTACACCAGTACTGTAGAAACTGGTATCTCCTTTGAAATTCCTAATCATTTTGACGCTATTATAGGGATTAGTAATATTAAAATAGGAGTACATTTACACAGATGCTTTATTGAATTCAGGATTATCTACAACGCATAATTTCTTTATATAATAGTAAAAAGTCTTTTAAAATATTCTAAGAGCCAAATCGTAATCTTATTAATATTGGACTTTCTGCTTTAAGGCCTATTGATTTACCGACAGTAGTAAAAGGATATTGGAAATGAGATAAAATTGCTGATTATTATGCTTTTGATACATCTTCAACAGTTGAAACATATATTGAGGCTGAATATCAGAGATTATTTCTGCAGAATGTACTATAGCTAATAGGAAAATAGTTTCTAATATTATTAAGGCGGTTGAAGAAAATATCAAAAGCTCTGATGCAGAATTAATAGCCAATGCACCTGATATCACTTCGGATGATGCTGAAATTCTTAAACAAATTTCTACATGCTCATTCAATGATAATATGATATTGCAATGACATTATTTGTAGAGAATATATGCTTCAGGAGATATTGGAGATAAGGATAATCATCGGGACTGAAGCATGAATGATGTCAAATGAATTAATCTCTGTAATGCTAATTTTGTAAAAAAAATTAATAATTCTGAACCTTTATAATATTTTAGAAGACTGGCATATTCTAAAAGCAAGATTCAAATGCAATAAAAGCTTTAGAAGGGCTAAAAATTAAAGAAGTTATATAGTAGAAGGAATTGCACAATTCCTTAGATCAGTCATCAAATGATTTATGAAAGGCATATTTATCTAAACAGTGGAAGGTAATACAAAAAGATGAGTGTAACCTTTCTAGTAGTATGGTATCAGAAGCGTTTATGCAATCATGTGAAAGGTTTATAGAAATTCAAATCAGTCTTTATTATTGTTTGGATTTAAGTCTTGTGCAAAAGAAACACTAGACCTTAAATCAGCTATAAAAGCAATTAATGCAATAGCTGGAAATTGGTGTGGATATACAGTTAAAAGCAATTGGAAAAGAATAGGTTCTAAGGAATAGCAGGTTTGGGAATATTCATATAAAATTAATCATCAGCCATATAATGATACTGGTTTTGGAGATAAAGGTACTCCAGAGCTTCCACTATATAAGCTAAAAACAGATAACGAGATTCAGGAACTCTTTAATTTTATGGGCAGGAAAAATAGTACTTTAGTCCAATATTCAGCATTTCAGCTAGGTGTCTCGACCCATATCTGATTCCATTTTACCTTCATACCAAGTATTCTTATAAATTCCACCATGTATGCTACAGATTCTAGTATTGAAATAGGTTTTCTCATTACAGACAGAGCATATTATTTTAGGATAAGCTTTATAATGTCTGGCATATTCTGAAGCATGCTAACATTCTTTCCCACAAATTATTCCATCTTTCTTGATATATTGACAGGATAGATGATCCATACGAGGTAATTTTGATATTAATAATCTTAAAACTTTATCTTCACTTTTATTATAGATATTCAAAATTCCTTTGCTTTAGCGTCTGATTAAGGAATTTTTTCAAATTGAAAAATAAATAGATTAGTATAACTAGGTAACACTTACAATCTAGTTTATTGATATGACTACCGCAAAAACTGAGACACAAAAATCCAAAACTAATAACTATATCAGCATTTTAGATCAGTTACTAGAAAAGTATAATTTTTCAGCTGACTCTACTCCAGAACAATTAAGTGAACATGCTTCTAAACTGGGTGTTTTACTTCCTGATTAGATGGTCCGCAGGTGTATTAAAGTTGCCCTTACTAGACGCTCATTTAGTAAAGAGCAGATAGAGGCTCTCATGTTAGATAAGAGAAAAGGAAAACTCACCATAGAGGAAAGGGCAAAATACTACGCTAAAACTGGTGATTTTATAGATATTGTTGCTAATTATTGGAAATTGGATCCAAAAAGTAATAATGAAAATGAAATCGTTGCTGGTATCTTGTGTCAGTTAATATTCAATATGAAGTTAGCAGAAGGTGGTGTAGATCCTGCAATTATTAATAACTTTGCTAAAGATCAAGAACATATTTAAGAGTCTAATAAAATTCAAAAGAAACAAACTAAGAAATAAATGGCTAATCCAGATAGAATTCCTATGTATTGTTACTTAGCAAGAGTATTTAAAAGGCTTCAAATATTAATACTTCTAAAACTTCTACTAGAGAGGATCTCGCAGATGTAATTATAATGTTGAGTATAAGATCTGCGGAAGTAAGATCACTTCAGATTAATCATTATGAACTGAATCCATCGAAAATTCCAGCATGATATGAAGAAGGCTATTCTTAGTACTATATAGGTTATTTCAAGAGTAGAGGAAAAAACAAGAAGAATTCTGTGTCCTGACCATTCCTATTTATGGAAAAAAATCCTGAACGCGCAAAAGAATTACTCATTTAGATTCAAAATACTATTAAAGCTAGAAAATTACTGATCCTGTCTTTACAGAAAGTGAAAAATGAAATGGTACACCTTTTAATGAATTTCTAAAGCAAAAGCCTTATAAGTCTCTCCTAGGGGAGTTAAGAGAATATAGATGTAAGCATGCTTTCAGAATCCATGGTGGTAAAAATCCAGCTTTAGAACAACTTAAACATTTTTTGAAAATCGCACTGAGGCAAGAATTAAACTGTCTTGATGCAGGTAATAATTACACTAGAGGTGATAGACTCTAGTCCTGAATCTGACCATGAATCTGAATCTGTTCCGAGGCAAATGGTTCAAAACTCCAAACACAAACTTCTTTGCCAGTGCCTAACCTGATCCTCAACACTAAGACAAAAGAAAGTCTCAGACAATAGAAATGGATTTCATGTTAGTTGAAATTGATGCAATATTAGCTGAAATTTGAAAATAAATTCCTCACTTATAGTTTTAGTACTACAGGAGATAAGTTAGCTGTTTAGTGAAATATTTTTTAGAGTTAATATATAAAAATAATTGGAAAGCTTTTCTCCTGAAGATTTTTGATTGAAGGAGGGATTACCATATTTGTTTTAGGGGCTTTCATGTTTTGCGATAATCGTAGCTTTAACTGGAAGTTTAGTAGTCTTTTTTTGAGACATATGTTTGAAAAGGATTATAACATAAAGATAAGGTGAGATTGTTTTTTTATCTGCTATGGCAAAAATCAAACAATATAAGCTAATTGGTATTATACATATCTTTTCATCATTGATCCTGATTTTATTCGTGATCTTCATTCCGTGATGCTTATTTCCGAGATGTCTATTTCTGAAATGCTCATTTCTGAGACGCTTATTTCTGAAATAAATTTTCTTAGGTAAGGCTAATTTCATTTTAGTCTTGATATATAAAAAATATTTATATAGGAAGAAAAGTGCAAGAAATCTTCTTTATAATTTAACAGTATGACTAGCGAACTACCAGCAAGTCCTTCAGAAATTTATGTGGATAATACAAAAGTTTTTTAATTTAAAGCACTTTTGTTAAATTTCCTAAGAAACACTTCTGAAATAACTGATGAACATATCCCAAAACTTAATCCTTGTCACTTCTGCGATAAAGAAATTCTTGTCTTATTACTTCATTCATTCACAGTATTATCATGTGGATATATATACCATCAAATATGTCATGAAAAATATATTGTATGATTAGAAACACATTTTCCTTTATGCTCTATTTCTAGTTGTATTTTATCTATCGAACTTATTAGGGAAGAACTTACATTAGCTTCTGATAAGTATCATATGGTGTCTAAGAATAAGAATTTTAGAAAAAAAAGATCCCTTAAGTGATAATACTATAGAAGACGAAGATTCTCTTGTGAGTCTTGGGGGAAAGAGAACCAAAGTTATTACGCATGATCAAGCGACAAGTCTAATTGCGCATGTGAAAGAGATATCAGAGCTATCAGATATCATCGATGATGCCGAAAATGATGATGATATGAATAATAATCATAGTTCTCAAATAAGGTAGATAATGCAGTGAAAATGGAATATGTAGTAATCACACTTACCTTTCATTCTGTTTATTCCCTGAAATCTATGATTGAAGGATGGATAATTCAACTAATCAAATAACTGAAGTTGACATTGCTAATACACATCCGATTATCAAGAGAAACATTTCCAAGAACTAATTGTGAACAGGAAAGATTTCGAGGGTTATTACATAAATTATTTACACCTATTAAGAGGAAGACTACCAAAACTAATAATGAGAATGAGGATTCTGGGGTTTGATCTTGCAGAATTTAGCTCAATTATTCCAAAAAGCAATTAAGGCTGAAAAGCATGTAACTCAAGTTTATCAAGAGAAAATTCACTGTTGGTACTACTATGCTGAATGATTTGAAAAAAGTGTTAAGGATGTTAAAGATAATGATAAGAGGGTTAAAGATCAACAGGCTAGGACCCAGGTATATAATGCAATTTTAAAGCATCTTTCAAATATTACAAGAGAAAATTTACGTAAGAAGACACAGAAGGCAAGAAATATTTTTGAAGTGTTTAGTAAAATAGGGATTAAAAAAGTTAAAAGGGTTCAATCCTATAATATGGATAATATTTCAAAGCTTACAGGTACTCAAATCAAAAGTATTATAGCTCATTTTACTCGGGAATCATAAATTTTTTGCAGATCACGTAAATTATGGTTTACGCTACGTGATTATTGCGTCACATATTAAAATGTTTTTTAGTTTATCTTTGCTATTTCTTATGATTAATAAATAAAGTTAGTTTGCGAGTCGTTTTAACCAAATGTATGCCGTATATAGGTAATGTGATATTACTTTATTGTAGAATTTACCAGAAAGATTTTATCATATAATTAGCTAGTAGATCCCACTTCTATTAGTTGAAAGTGAGAAGAGTCTTCACGATTATTATATGATACAGCATGTATTGGCCAAACTTTTTCATAAGTATAGTATATCCAGATAACATATCTGCTCAGGATAGAGGTATTTTTATCTAGACTCGAGCAGAAACTTTAGTATCAGGTCTAAGATCTAAATTTCACGTGATCACATATAAAGTATAATAGTTCACTCATATTACATATAGTTTATTTTATATTACTTTATCCAATAAAGAATTTTATTGATTTTCAAAACGTATGTCTACCAAATGTATCTATTAATAATATTACATGTGCTTTTATATTCTATTACAAGTTATAAAAAAAAATAGCTAGGTTTATTAGCAAATATTGCTATTAATATCATTAATTATATATTAATAAAAAAACTGCCTAATTCTGTTCATCAGAATTTATTCCATAGGAATTGACACCAGCGTAATTAATGGTTACATTGATGACATTAGCATTTTGTGAAAATGAAGGAAGGGTAGGTATGACTGGCCTAGAGATCGCAGATATTTCAATAGATAGTGTTACTAGTCTTGATAGAATGGTATATTTATGATGGTTTTAGATGATGATATTTATGATCTTGATGATACAGGAGATGATGATGAAGAAGTTGCTTCACTTAATCTCCTAATGCTCTTATTATGTATTCGTTTAAATGAAAGATCTAGCAAAATTAAAATATATCAATATTAATAAAGATCACTAGTGACTGAGAAGCATCAGATTTCCAAAAGTGTAGTTATCAGACTTCAACCAAAATTTGCTAGAGAACTTTTTATAGATTTCCTCTCCTATTAAACTCCTTTTTTTCCCACACTTTCTATATTTTACAGTTGTCTAATAAAATAATGATAATAAGAATATTATCAGCCAAATTTTTCGTAGAGCTAAGCAAGAGTTACTTACTTTATAAGCCTTCTTGAAATTATTGAATTTCTTTTGACATTCCTTACTAGTGTAATAATTTGTATTTTCTTGCTCATTTAGCTTCCTAGCGACATCTTTCCAAAAGAAACATTTCTTTTTATTTGGAGTGAAGTGAAATTCAGAATTTCTTTCTTTTCTTTCATTTATAAGAAAGCGAACCTGGGTACCATTCCATCTATTAGAAGACATTTTTACATGATGAAAAATCAATATGAGGGGTGGTGATTGTTTTATGAGAAAAAATCGAGTAATATATTAGAGATATTTGAGATGATTAATCAAATAATAAAGGTGGCTTATGCATTATACAGAATTTGATTTACTGATCATCTTATAATTTTGAGAATCGTAATTTGAGAAACATTTCAGCATTATGATAGTTTCTGGAGAGTGTTATAGAACTGGTAAGAAGCCAGAGTGGATTTCTATGATATGATATACGTCATGGATCTGAGAATAATTTAGCTATTATATTATCTCAGAACTAATTTAACCGAATTATGACATATCAGAAAAACCCCAGAGATTCACAAACTGATTTACATGTATGTGAATATGCATATATAGCCAGATGTAGACCTTATATAAACCCTCAATATGCTTGTAATCAAATAAAAAATGAATCTGATATTTTATTATAATATATTTCTACAAACTGCTATAATGCTAAATATTCACTAAAATTGCTATAAGTCTTATTTATTGTCTGTAATCATATATAATCATCAAATATGCCTAAACTAATGGTTAAGATCATTTTAGATAATATTTATAATAAAGCTGTACCTAAATCTATCAATCTTCGTCTTAGATATGATATGAAACATGTTGCTAACTATTATTATGATCATTTAAGCAATAGGCCAATCATGTAAGATATTTTTTACAAGAATAACTTTCTAAGCGAGAATATAGTTTATATCATATATATAGCCTTTTTGCTTCATTTTGACAAGTAGAATCTAAAACATACTACATTAATGATGAGCTATATGAAGATTATTTTGGCTATCGTAGACCTAATATTCATAAAAGTCAGATAGTTATCTATTTCAAATGCTGGAAATTGGTGAAGATTGCTGAAGTAAAGCCTAGAAAATTTATTATGATGGATGATGCAGATGGGCCTATGAAGTTGAGTCTGAAGATTTGATGAAGAACTATTGGGATTGCTTTTGCTTCAAGGCTGAAACTAAAGATAAATCATACTCCGCCAAGGCTGCTAAGGCCTATTTATTGACCCATCCACCTTTACCACCAACTCCTTATCAATATTTGAAAGGTTTTCTAAGAAAACACATGACAAGCAAAATATTTATCTCGTCTCTATATATAAAACAAATAACTTGCTACTATTCACAAACTATCTTAATCAACCAAAAGGTACTACGTTAAGATTGAAAAATAGGGTAGAAATCACAATTGTTGATTAAAAAATGATTTTAATATAGACCATTACTTTCTTGATATATATCTTTATTTACATATATAATTTCTTGGCAAATTTCAGCGAATATTGTTCGCCTAAAATCACGTGAATTTTTTTCTTAATGAAAGTTCCTGAATATTATCTTAGCTACCGAGTATATTTGCTCGCACCTTATACTAATTCATGTAGACCAGTCTGATACGACAGCTGTTAAGGTGCTAAAGCATAAATAAACTTATTCCTAATCTTTGTTAAAGCTTGTGAAGTGCATATATGATGTAATAGTGATACACTACCAATCCTCTTGTATGACAAAATAATTTTCACACATAAGAAATTGATCCTCAAAATATTTTAAAAAAAATCCATATACATTACTCCTAACACCTTTCTAAAGTCAAGATCTCCAATGCACATTCATGCTCTTAGTTTTGAACACAAATTTTTTGGCGTAAAAGTCATTTGCATATTCTTCTGCTTCGACCCCAACATGAGCTTGAATCCAAAGAGATGTGAATGAGGAAATTACAAATATTAAAAAGGACAGTATAGAAAAATTATTATGCTTTTACATTATTTTTTTACTCTGCTTAGCAAACTTCATACTAACATTTATCTTATATTTTATTAAAATATGGAAAAATTCCTTTTAACAAAAGAACCTCTTGATATTATCAGAATTTCCATGACATTATTTATACAAGTAGAAAAAGGTGAATAGACAGGCATTCTCAAAAAGGAAGTAGAGAACATTAAACAGAGTTTTAGAATGAGACTTCTTAGAGGATATTGAGCGGATAAAGAAGTTTCAAAGTTTTAGTATTGGAAAAAACTGGCAAAATGAGTATGGTGATGAATTATTTTATGATAAATATATACTTGTATTTTTAGGTTTTCTAGTATAGTATACCTACTAGTGAAAAGGCTGATATCTGTTGTAATATTATTACTTCCCACACAGTAGTAACTAATTGTATACCATATGGAAGCTGATCTATTAAAAATGGATTACAGGAACTTTTTACAAAAAATAAGATTTTGTATTCATATTATTAGAGTTGGTAAAAGTCCTAATAAGTCCTAGTTAGTCTTTAAGAATTAAAAGATAATTTTAATTTATATACTATTAATTAAATTTTTTAATAATAAACTAATCTTTTTAATAATTATTATATATCAATTATTTTATTAATTTAAAATAAAAATATTTTTTTAAGATTATAAATAT
>CAMKVN010001642.1:0-17360 GCA_946474995.1 Funneliformis geosporum
AAAATTTTTAACTAGTTGCAACTTAAGTTGCAATACTTTGAGTTGCAATTATTTATGAATTTTTATATTAAAATAAATTTACAAGGAGTTGCAACTTACCAAGTTGCAACTTCTTAATTATAATGCCTATCTTTAATTCAAATGTAGTTTTTGTTATTCTAAAATGCTGCTTAAATTTTACATTTTCCTAATTATTACATATGTTATTAAAGTAACAAATACTACGTGTCCTTCTTACTCACCTATAACCTATTTTTAAAGAATTATTTCTTTCAATAACACTTATACATTCATGAAAGATTGATAAATCAATGTTATCATCAGATATTTCTTCAGAAGAAGAGTTAATTGTTTAAAAAATTAGATATACAAGTGAAAGAATTATAATATGTCTTTGAATATTTATTGTTCAAATTTTTATTTAATTTAAATAGCATTAACTCTTTTTTTATAATATTATACAAAATTCATAATCTAATCCATTTATTTGTGAATACAGATTAGATTATATGAAAATTCAATCTAATCTAAATGGATTAGAAAATCCAATCCAATCTAATCTAATTGAATTTGTGAATACACCTAATTAATAAATAGCTAAAATTATATTAAAATATAATAAGGAGTATGACGAAATCCTAAAATCTAAAATTAGCTGAAACTATATTAAAATATAATAAGAAATATAACAAAATTATTTGAAAAAGTTTTAGCAAGCATCTTTACTTAGAATAGCTTATAAATTTTATTATAAAAATATTAAATTTATAAAAAAGTTTTACTTAAAAATCTTTGTTAGAAAAAAATATTTTGTATTATCAAAAATACTAAATATTTGATATATTACTTTAATAAAATTGGTTTAAAATGTATTATTTTAAAAAAATATTTTTAAAATAAAATATATGGTATATTTATTTAATATAATTTATAAAATTTATTATAAAAATATTAAATTTACAAAAAAGCTTTACTTTAAAATTTTTTGTTAAAGAAAAATATTTTTATTATTAAAAATATAAATATTTAATATACATGTATTACTTTAATAAAATTAGTTAAAAATGTAATATTAAAAAAATCCTATTTTTAAAATAAAATTTATAATATTTTCTAAAAAAATTTAGGTTAATTAGTAAAATTTTGAATTAAAAATTAATTAGCAAATTTATTTGTAATTTTAACCAATTTTAATTAATTAATTTTACTAATTAATCTTAAATCTTATTTTAAAAATATTATTTTTTTAATAATACATTTTAAACCAATTTTATTAAATCAATATATTAAATATTTAAAAATTTTGATAATATAAAATATTTCTTTTTAATATAAAATTTTAAATAAAACTTTTTTTTAAAATTTAATATTTTTATAATAAATTTCATAAGTGAAAATCAAAAAAAAACTTTAGATTAATTAGTAAAAATTAATGTTAAAAATCAATTAAAATCAATTAAAATTATAAGCAAATTTGTCTGCAATTTTATACATTTAAATTATATATTAAAGTTAAATTAATAATTAAAAACTTTAACTTATATTTAAAATAAATATTATATAAAAATTTTATAGTTCTAAGATAAATGTATAAAATTTAATATAAAATTGAATAAAAATTATAATAAATTATAAATTATTAAAATACTAAAATTATGTTTTAATAAAAATGGTTTTAAGATAAAATATTAATTAAAACTAATATTTTTATAAAATTTATAATGAATTTTAAGAATTTTAAGTAAATCTCAAAAAAAAAATCAATAGGTGTAATAATAAAAATTTATGTTAAAAATTAATTAAAGTTATTTAAAATTGCAGACAAATTTGTTTGCAATTTTTTATTATTAAAGGAATAATAAGATTATATTTTATAATTATTTATAACTTCTATAATTAATCTATTTTTATTAATATAATATAAGATTATATATATATAAATGAAATTAAAATATAATATTTTAATTATTTTTTAAATCCTTTATTTAAATAATTTAATAAGCTAACAATATAAAGATAATTTATTTTAAATATTTATTTATCTATTAAATTTATATTTAAATATTTTTTAAATTATAAAATTATATTATAATTTAATATATAAGAGAATATTATTATATAATAAATTAAAATATAAAATAAATTTTAATTATAAAAAAAATAAAATTTTTTTTCTAAATAAAAATTTTTTATGAATTTAATAATTAAAATTTATACTTATTATAATTTTTGATAAAATTTTAATTTAATTGTTTCTTTAATAATTAAATAATAAAATATTTAATATAATAATATTTTGTTATATTAAATACTAAATTTGTATAATTATACTAAAAATTATTTACTTATATATAAACTATAGAATTTGTTGATAATACTAAAATTATTTTGATTATTCTAAAACAATTATTTATGATAAAATTATTTAATTATATCAAAATTATTTAGTCATGATAAAAATTTAGTATATTATAACTAGTTAGCTAGTTAGCTATATAACCTATTTAATTATGATAAAAATAGTTAGTTATGACAAAATTATTTAGTTATTATAAAATATTTAGTCATAATGAAATATTATTATAATTTAGTCAATCACAATAATTTGATGAAAGTGTTAAGCTTTTAAAAGTAGTTTAGTCAAATACCATTAGATGCTAGTCTAAACCTTTTCAAAATTATATTATTATTTTATTTATAATAATTAAGAGAAAAATTAATACTAAATTATAAATTTAGTATTTATCATAAAATAATAGAATTATAAATTCAATATTATATATTTTAAAAAAGTATTAAAGATATTATATGCAGTATATGATTTTAGTAGTACAATCATATGTGCATGATCATAAATTTCTGCATATATTAACTTTTAAAGTGTACGTAAATCTGCATAACTCAGTTATTAAAAAAATTTTATATACAGTATATAAATGAAAATTTCACACTAAAATTTTTTATGTGCACAATATATATGATATTTTGAATACAGTTAATCCCTCTATAGTCACTCCAGATATAGTCACATTCTCCTTTATAAGCATATTTACATTGGCTTAAGTTACTAATAAACTTATTAAAATATTTTCCTCTTTAGTTACACTATATAGTATTTTTATAATCACACCAATTTTTTTTAGTCTAAGAGTGTGACTATTATAAAGGGTTGATTGTATTACCTGTAATAATTTCTGCACATAATCTTATTATACAATATATATTTTTCACATACATATATGGATTTGAAAATCATACACTGATTATATGCTTATATATTTTTTTATAATAAAAATACATAAAAAAAGTAATAGTAAAATAATAATATCATAACTATAAAAGTATAAAGTAATAAAAATACAGATCTTATTTTAATAAGAAAAATGTTTTCAATTATCAAAATAAATAAGTATGTGGATTAGAAATCAATTAATATAAACAGATAATATCCTAATATAACTAATTAGTAATATATGAAAGATAATTAGTTAAAAATGAAAATTATAAATTATTAAGCTAATTTTATATATAACTAAGATCAGCCAAATGGTTAATTAGATTAAAATTTGTATTTTTCTCTTTTTTACAGACTGTCATAAATATATATTATTATATATTTTATCTAATTTATTATATATTTTTTATTAAATTAAGATTATTATATTAATTTAAAAAAATTAAATTTTAAAAGATAACATATTATTTAGATTATAATTTTGTTAAAATTATTAATTATTTTATCAATTTTATAATATGATTTTAAAAAATTTAATATAAAATTCAGAAATTATAATTTATTAAATATAAATAAATTTATTTTACTTTATATAAATTTTTTTGTATAATAATCATTTTAAATATTTTTAAAATCAAGATATATTTGAAGTTGTTTTTATTTAATAATAATTAAAATTTATATTTAAAATTTATATTCATTAATAAAACTTTTTTATAACTAATTTATATATTATAAAGTATAAAACCAATTATTTTATATTTTGTTATAACGATAAAAAAAATGGGGAAAACTGCCGGGAAAAATAATTTTATTTTTTAATGCCTAATATTTTTTCCCCGGCAATTCCTCTTTCTATTTTTCTATGCATGTATACAAAACTCCGAATTTATTTTGGTATTTAATATTATTTCTAAATAAATTTTCTCTTTTAACGAATCTAAATATATTATTAAACTAATTATATAATTTAAAAATAAATTGAATGAAATAATGAAATTCAATTATGTTTGTAAATACAAAATTTTTTGTATTCAGTTTGACAAGTGATCCAAATCCATAAAATAAAATTTCGTTATTATGATTTCCTATTATCACAAAACCGGCCATGATCAATTCAAAATTTTACATATTGTCTCACCAATATTATTATCATTAGCGTGACACGAACATTTTTTTGTTACACCCGCAATGTTCAAAGTATTGTATAAAAAAACTTTCTTCATTTGCAATTAAAGTTCTTACATAGGCTTGAGCACTACGCTTGAGGGCTCATAACAGATTTATCGAGAAGCCTCAAGAAAAATTTTCTTAACAAAAATTTAGATGTCAATTGATCAAATAAAAACCTGTAAATGCCCCAGAAATTAAAAAGAAGAATGAAACTGCCCCAGAACTTGTTGTCAATAAGTGATGCAGCTGTGATGAGTCAGTGATGCACCAAGAAGTACTTCATACCTTTATGTACGATATAGTAGATTTCGATATTCCGGCCGAATTATCACTTTACCTGTTGTGTTGTGCTAAAACAAATGGCGCCATTCCTTCAATATAATATATATATTTTTTTTATATAGTAAGGCGTTCAAATGAATATTATAATCGTCATCTGATTTGCCTGTTAAAATTGGAAAGTTGTGTAATAATCCCCTTGCAGTTTGCGGCAGCTGCCAATCATCTTACTCCCCTGCGTGTGGCTTGTCCGGCCTCCCTTTTTTTTTCTACTTTTTCGCTTCCTAAGTGACCCCGATCGCTTTTTTATTCTATTTATGCGACAATTATCTTGACATCACTCGATAGATTGGGACACAGCCCCCGAATCTCCTTTGATTGACACGTCTTCGTGTAGTTGGCCTTATATAAAAGCACAAAAAAAATTAAAAAGCAGTTTCGAAAACTTTACCAAAATGAACTATAACGAGAATAATTTACCTGAAGCAATAGGAGCGACGGCGGCAACACAAGAACGTCCTCAAGTTCATCCAGCTCCCCAAATGTTTGATGCTTTCCATCAATCACCACACGGAGAATTCAAACCCACCTTTTATAATCCTTTTGAAGTGAAACATAGACGTCGAACTTCTCGTCAGCAATTAAAAGTTCTCGAAAAGGCTTTCAATGAAAATCCGAAACCCCATGCTGCTGTTCGTCAAGCGTTAGCTCAAAAGTTAAATATGACCCCTCGTGGTGTGCAGGTCTGGTTTCAAAACAGACGTGCCAAAGCAAAAAAACAAAAGAATGTCGAAGACAATCCTTCACCCGAGAATAATATTTCTGTATCTAGTCCTACAGACTCTTTAGAAACCTTCTTTTCTAACGCTGACTCGACGGCAACTGCCTCAACAGACCATGTATCTCAAGCTAATATTACTACTGATCCATCGATGGAAAATATTAGTGAGCGAGCTATTGCAGAAAGTATTCCTAATAGTCCTCAAGGCAATAAAGCTTATCATTGTGGATTTAGTACAAATCAGTCGGAACCTTTCTATGCTGAAGAACAAAAATCCGTTGTTAGTGAAATTCTTTCTCATACGGACAATGATCAAGCTCCAAAGAGATCTCGTCCGAAACCAAACATTGACCCCCTTAAAACTACTTGGGATACTCCAGAAGAATACGAGCATATGGTTCAACAAAGACAAATTCATCAATTTCTTCAAAAAACTACGAGTTCTCAGCAAGATGATAGTGAGTGGATGCATTCAAATGTTTCTTCCGCTTCTACCGTGGCATCTGAGTATGTTTATGATCACATGGATAGTCTTATCCCTCTTTCTACTCCACAATCTGCCGTAACCATCCCGGATTATTTCACCGAGTACACTTACAGCCCTACAGTTAGTTCCGTGATTAGCGAAAAAGATGCTATTGACACCAACGAACCTTTGAATCCGACTGCCTTCGCCAATGTTCGTCGTAATTCCTGTCCCGAGTTAATGGCTTCAATTTTAAACATGAAGCTCGGAACTCCCGAAGAGAAGCGATCTCTTTCAACCATTATTGAGGACGAAACACTTTATAATGATGCGAACTTGCATCAATTTTTAGCCGTTCCTACTCAAGTAATAATTTATTTAAAGTGTTTAGATTGAATTTAAATTGAATAAAATGATTAAAAAAATTTTTTATTTTTTTTTAGGTGAAGCGCCGGTTTTCTGAACCTATCAATCGATATACCATATCCAATGTTTCAGAATTTCATCCCGGACATGGACATTCATTGGGAACGACCATGACATCCAACCAAGCAGCATTTTCGTTCAGTTTAAATTCAATGCTAGGAAGCAACCAGCAACATGACAACAATGTTCATTCTGCGCCAGAACTGCTTAGAGGACATAGCTTAGATTCGACCGTTTGGCCCACTTTGAAGGAACGTCAAATGTGGAATTATGGTATGGATCTCAAGGCTGCCAAATTACCAATCGTTGATACCTCTGATTTAAAGGTTACCGATGGTAGTGCTATTGGTGTTGCACATTGGAGTCCTTTAACCCCTTCAGAAATTGATGCTAATTCTGTCAATTCCAGTATGACTATGACCATGACCGATGAAATGGGATTCATGCATTTGTATGGTAACTCGAATGATCAAGTGGTCAGATAATTTTTAATCATTTTATGTTATATGAAAAAAAAAGAAAGGCCAAGCGAGATTAAAAATTTTAAAATAAAAGGTAACTTGGGTAAGCAATTGAAATTAGTTACGAGCCATAATTTCTCGTTACTTCCAGTTTTGCTTCTCATTTCATACCTTAATTTATATTATATAAGATTTTTTTTTTTTTAATATCCACTGCTCTTCATTTTTCGAAGGGTATAATATATATATAAAAATTTCCGTATTTTTATATGGGAACTTACTATATATATAACCTTGTATTATATATATATATATTTATTTATGAGTATGATTTCTCTTTTCATTTTCTCCTTTGTAAATCTCATCACCCTTTTTGGAGGTATTCCCTCTTCTTGTAAATAGCCATCATCTATTCTCGCAATGGCCTCTGTAAGATTATTATTATTATTTTTATTTTTATTATTTTTACGGGCGAACAATTTCGCTCGATAGAAAGAATTTATTTTATGGACTTTAGGAATATTTAGTTATATACGGTATGAATTCAATATCAAGACTTTTTTTTTTTAACTTGAGATACTTGGGATGCAATCGCTTCTTTCATGCTTTGTAAATTTTCACATGATTGACATCAATCAAGTATCTTACTCGCACACTCACTTTATTTTATTTTATTTTATTTCATCTTCCTTTTTTTTTCGTACATATTTTTTTTCTTTTTTTATCTCAAATCCTTTTCTCGTACATATCTTTGGTGGGTTAAATTTTTTTGTTCAAATTTTCAAATCCCCATTCCACCGACTTTCCCCATTTTTTTTTTTTTTTTTTTGTCGTTTTTTCTCACTTCCATTCCTTCCTTCCTTTTTTTAAATATGTTTTTTTGTGTATAACTGAAACAATTTTTTTGTAAATATAAATACAAGTAAATTTATGTGATATGGTATTTATTTGTGCGATTAACAAACTTTCCAAGTTAAATTCCTTATTTTTTGGGGTCTGGGGATATCTTTTTTTTTTCCTTGCGAATTAAATGAAAATTGCAAATTTTTTTTTTTATATAGAGTTCTCAGATTTATTTATTTATGATTATTTGACGCGGCGAGATTGACGCGATCATAATATATCGAATGCATGATTGATATAAAAATTTTTGACACAGAAATCATAATTGATTCGCAAATAAAATATTGCACTTTACCGAGAATGAAATATCAAAATTACATATATAGTAAAGTAAATACATGGCATAATTCGATCAATTACATTACATGTTTGTAAAACCAATCTCTTTAGCTGATCTTACCCAGTATGCCACAAAAATGTTTAAAATATTTGTCACCCCTCCACTTTTTCCATTTTTATTAGAGGACGGAATTTTTTTTCGGAGTAAAATCATATTTGTCACGCACTTAATATTTACTCAAAGGTTAATTTATTAATGCCGTAATGCCGGCCAATCAAAGTCACGTGGGGCGAAAAATCTTGTTTACCTGTAGTGATCACATGATAAGGAATGATTGGCTAATTTTCTGATTGATTGATCAGATCACATTTTACATATCACAGTCACGTCACATTTCCATATCACTTTCATATCACTGTTTCTGTCACATATAAATATTTTCCTGCAAAGCAAAATTAAACAATTGAAAATAAATTTAAATGTTTATATTATTAGAAATTGTAGAATAGGTAAATTTTATTTGATTGTACTGTAAAAAGACTTGTTAAATGTCGATCACATTTGGGTGAATAGTTGTTTCGGGGTTAAGAGTCCTTTTTGTTTTGAATTGTTTTTTTTTTTTTTTTTTTTTTTTTTTTTTAGTTTGTTCGATTTATTTAGGAGGTTGATGGTTCATTACCCATTTTTGAATAAGGTTGGTATAACATACTGCGGCACATGAGAATTGGTGTAACCCGTAACACCTATTTCTTTTTTTAAACTTACGAAATTTTTTTTTTTAGAAGAAAAACAAGACGAACAGAACAGATCAGGAAATATAAAAATAATAAATAAAACAATGATTCACACCTCAAAACGACCAACGCCTCGTTGCTTTTATATAATAACCCTTTCACTTTTTATGTCTTCGTTGTACATAACACTTTCGTTTGGTGGGTTATTACCCTCAATTTTTGTAACTACTTCAAAAGTCTATGAAGAAATATATGATGCAGATACTTTAGATTTCTTGATCATTGGTGATTGGGGAAATGCTGGTGTAGGCAAAGATTTAAAGCACGGACCTCAAGCTAATGTTTCTAAAGCGATGGAATACGTTGCGAATAAGCATGATAGTAAATTTATCGTGAACGTCGGTGGTCCGTACAAGTATGATTTCAACAGTGTCAAAAAAAAAAATTAAAAATAGAAAGATATTAAAAGTGCTTTTTTTTTTGATCGGATCTAAATAGATAATTTTTATAAAAGGTCTGCAAAAGATTACCAAGGAATACTTAGCGTCAATGATTCAAAATGGGAAGAGATCTGGTTAAAAGTGTATAATAGTACAAATTTAAGAAGGCTTACGTGGTATTCGATAGCTGGTAATCATGATTGGTTAGTAAAAATTTATTTGATAATTGAATTTGGAATTTTTTTAAAAAAAAATTGATATTATGTCGTTATTTTAGGTATACAAACGTCACAGCTCAAATTGATTATAGTCTGACCGTAAATTCTCGATTTTTCTTTCCTTCATTATTTTATGTTCGTTCAACTTTATTTGGAAAGGATTTGAAGCTAAAAGCGATTTGGATTCATATTGATACAAATATCTTTTATTATGATGTTGATTCAATCGTTGAGATCAAAATGGAAGGATTAAAATCCAACCTTTTAAATTTTGGAATGCATACCCAACAAGCGGTAGAAGAAAAATTCAAGTGGATAGAGCAAAGCTTAATAGATAATCAGGATGCAGATTATATTTTTGTTATAGGTGAGATTTCAAGTAGATGAACGAGTGATAAAAAATTTTTTTTGCTAACTTTTTTTTTTAAAAATATATATTTAAAGGGCATCATCCGTTGATTGGAATATGTTCACAAGTGAATCATATGCCGCGACTTCTTGAATTATTGAAGGTGTATTATGTGAGCGCGTATTTTTCTGGACATAACCATGTATTAGAATACAAAGCACCGACTAAAGCTTCACCCGTAGCCTTCTTTATTTCTGGGGCTGGATGTAAAACTGGTTTTGGATGTGACGGAAAAGATTGGGGAATGCCAAGAGGAGCATATGGGTTTGTGCACGCAAACATTAAGGAAGAAACGATGGATTTTGAATTTGTAGATGCTGCTAAATTAAATAAACTTTCTGCTGGTAAAATAGTTTATAATGGAACAATAAATTCTCGATCATCTTGGTATCCTAAATTATAACATAATAAGACTTTGAAGTAACAAAATAGAATTAATTATTAATCTAATTTAATATATATTTATTTATTTATATCTGTGAATTTATTTTATAGAGTTTACTTTAAATTACAAATATTCCCTCCTCTCTCTCTCTCTTTTTCTTTTTGATAAAAAATATATTAAATTCTATAATACTGACAATAAATTAAGGATCTTTATTGAAAGACGTAATTAAGTTAGTGATATCGACAGCGACGTTCATAAGTTTTACGAATAGCATCATCAAGTCGTCGTGTTTCTGCCAACAAAGCTTGTCGCTCATCCGGTTCTTGACGATGAATATGAATAGTATGAATGATCAATATGACAGCTAAAAGCAGACAGATAAGCTATTTCATAATAAAAATAAAAATGAATATTATTTAACATCAATCATTACATGTAGAAGATTTTTTTTAAAAAATGAGGTGGGATACGTACTTCTAATAATCCTAAAACTACGCCTACGATTCCGATCGTCTGTAAACTATATGTTAAAGAAACTTTCATTGATTCATAACATGGTGTATAGTATGTACATGGAAGTACAACGCGATCAGAAAGGCTATTAAATCCGCAACAATGGAAATAATTTTCTACATCAAGTATAAGTTGTTTATCATTCTGAAATGCTTTTGTCCATGACTCGTCAAGGATTGAATCAACCTTAATAAATTGAGGAGAAAATTTTTATAAAATCTTTTGATCTCAGCAACAAATTTTGATTTGAAATTTAACTTACATCTTGATGATATGCGAAGGCGATACTACCAATAACTTGAATGAAGAAAATCATGAATAAATTAGAATTTGATAACTTTTGTAGAATAAAAAGACAACTTAAATACATGATAAGTATAATATGCTTACTGATTTGAAGGATTATGCATATGAATAATGATATTACGTATACCTTCAAGAAACCAATTTTTTGATTCGCTGCGCCATAACATCCTAAAATCATTCATATACAGTAGTACATCAAAGTATATTTA
Source organism: Funneliformis geosporum (assembly GCA_946474995.1). Classification (NCBI taxonomy): domain Eukaryota; kingdom Fungi; phylum Glomeromycota; class Glomeromycetes; order Glomerales; family Glomeraceae; genus Funneliformis; species Funneliformis geosporum. Next base: position 11,222 of record CAMKVN010001642.1, read on the forward strand.
AATTTAAAAAAACTAGTGGATTGATGATTACTAATAACAACTCTCCTAACCTAAGAAGCTGACGAGCGAAATCAGTCCACCCAAAGAAATAAGAACATATGGAAAATGATACTCAATGGTCGACGATGTCACGTGAGACACCTCAGCTTCGGTACTGAAGAGATAATATCCTAATTGTAAATTTTTGAAAAGTAAATTGTAGTTAACACTCAACAAAGATGAGCCAGGAATAATTTTTTATTTTATTAAAAAATAACGTACCTACAGCAATTAGAATAAAACCCGAAAGCTTTTATTTTGGTGGATAAAAAAAATGAAATGAAAATAAGTTTATTATTTTGGTTTCATTAAATGACTTTTTTTTTTTAATTTTCATACCAATGATAAAAAATTCAACACCACGATCACATTTTTTATCGCCGCAAATGTAAAAGAACCTTTACCCATTTTTTTTTTTTTTAAAAAAAAAATATATATATATTCTTTTTTTTATTCGGAGAAAATGAAAGAAGAGAAAAAAAAAAATTTGGAAATCATTTTTTGAATTTTATTTAATAAAAACAACCTTTTGTTTACAACTTTATCCATAAAAGGGTAATGAAATTAAGGTTTACAAAAAATGTGGGAAAAAATTTTTTGTCAATAAGTTTTAATCATTTTAATCTTTTTAAAAAAAGACCCTTATTACCATAAGTGGCTTAGATTGTCAAGATCTTTATCACAAGCCGCAGCAAACACCAAATTAGGACTAATTTTTTTTAGGACAGGGTTATTTGTAAATAAATAATTCCTATGACATAAGAAAGTAATTTATGCTATTTGAATCTTAGCGTACATCGACACTATTTATTACCATTTTTGTATCGCGTTTTTAAATTCCATGGAGAAATGGTGCTGAAAGATGAAATATTTGAGTTCATGACATCATACTAAACCTTGAAAAGCTAGCTTTTCATTGTAATTCTTTGGATCGCTCTGAATTAAAAAAATTTTTTTATCGTTGTCAAGTATTTAATCGTATGATTATTAGTCCGATAATATAAAAAATTTTTAATCCATTTTAAAAATGAAATTCTATGGAAGAGATTGATTTTATTATTATTTTCTATTATATTTCTCAGCTATTCCGCATCATGTGCAACCTTACAGATTGCTTTGAAACCCGGAACGTTAAATTTCGGATTATCCATAGATTCAAGGTAAATGGCTTTCGTTTTTTCATCAATTTAATGAATCCTTCTGGATCATCTTCAATGAATTTAACATTGATAATCAATTTTGGAAGTATAACTTAATATTTAACAATAGTCCTATATTTTAGGAACGACAAAATAACCGTGTTCATGAGTACTTAATTACCTTAAATTTTTCCCGTACAAATAACTTTTTGAAATAATATTATCGCCAGCTACGCCAAGTGAACAAATTGTGCAAAAAGCGCCTATTCCACTTTCAAGAGCGATCATCCTTTTCTCAAATACAGCTATTAAATTAAAAAATCAAAGGAATGAGGAATGGCTTAGCTTCTATAAATCGAAAATTTTGCTCATTTGATGTTGGATAATCCTTCCTCTTAAATTAAAGAGAAATATATAAGATTGTATGTTTCGATCCAAGGTGAATTCAATTCTAATCGAGATTAATACCTTGTGTAAGTTTCCTTGCAATCGAAAACATTTGCAGCATGCTCAGAAACTTGTAAAAAGTAAACGACGTAGTGGAACAAATTGGAAAGAGCCTTGAATGTGTAGCAATATCAGGTGTGATCTGCATTCAATTGAAGAAAGGCTTTCGGTACTATTATAAAAGTGGGATGGGAAAAACAAATTCAATTTTGTATTCATATAAAATTATTATATATAAAATTAAACTGTTACAGACTACGTAATTTGCTATCAAATAATAATTATAGTACTTATGTGAATTTTGGAGAATAAAACTTGTGTTTATGATTGTGTCAAGTGTATCAATTGTATCGTATTTTTTTTTGTCCAGAAAGAATATCTAGAAATGTAAAATTTGATCATAATAAAAAGTTAATTTTTAAAATATTATTATTATTTTACTGAACAGTACACGAAAAAATATTATTATTGAGAATCTATGTTGTAATTGAATCAATCATAAAAAATTAAAATTTATTTTTACAAGTCGTTAAGAAAGACTGAATGTTATGACCAGTTACAGAAATTAGGTTCTGACTATTCGTAAATAATTTTGTCGGCAGATGGTTGTTCAGAAGCAACTTTGACTAGATACTAGATTTATGCAACCCGATTGGTTTCAAGTGAATTAAGGAACTATTTCATAAAAATAAAGTGAAAAAAAATTAATCAGTAAAAACAGAATAAAGTATTTTGGCATTGTTGTAACCAACCAAGGTTGATTTGCCTTCGCTAAGGAAAAACAGCAAGAGGCCTTTCAATACAATAAGGGCGTATAGTAGTCACGAACGATCCACACATATGCGTCCTGGCTCGGACCATCTAGTCACGGTAAATTTTTTAAACAATAATATCAGAAGTGCCAAATTTCAAAATATTTATAATAATCACGTAATTTATATATGATTCACGTGATTTACATGAACGAATATTTTATTATTTATTTATAATTCATCAAAAATAGTCTGAGGAATTATGCGATGTCGTTTGTACTTTTTAACAGCATATTCTGCTTATTCTGCTTGTTTTACATCAAGTCCTTTTCTATATGCATCCATATATCGAAATGACTTTTGTGTATAACCCTGAATTTGTCTTAAAGAAACTGATTCCAATGCTTCTGGTACTACATTTTGCAATTTCCGCCAAGTATAATCTCATTTTCTTCTTGCATAACGTTTAGAATCTCCCCAATAAATTTCAATAAAATTAAACTCACAATGGAATTTTGATAAAAAATAACTTTGTGTCCTAAATTGTCAATAACTTCTTAAAGTAAACAACGCTGATTACAAAAATCTTCTTGCTGTTCTAAAACATGCTGCATACAACAATCTTCATTAGGTAAATCATTTTTACAAAATCCAATTATTCTTTCTTTTCATAAACCTCAATAATACGCATACCTTTAGGTTTATCTTGTAACTCAACATCTAAATAATCTTCTGAAAATACTAAATGTTGTACTTGATCATTAAATATAATATTTCGCATTTTGGGTTATTTTTCTCCAGGATTTACATTCATTGCTTTTGCATTAAGTGCATCTGAAGCATATGCATTATAAGAAGAAGAATTATCAAAGGCAAATACTCCAATAGCTCCAGGATGTGTCAATTCAAAAATAGGAATTGTTTATTTGATAATCTATTTATTAATTAAATAAAAATAAATTAATATTTAATATTAATTATAATTTATAAATATAATACATACTTGTTTAGTTAATTGTTCAACATTCCAATAACCATCATGATTCTTTTCAGAATAAATCATAACTCTAGCTTCATGTGAAAAAGAATTATCAACTGATTTGATTTGTTTATTATTGAGTTTAAGCTGTCTAATAGTTTTATAAAAGAATTCACTTACATAAATAACACAATTTTATCCTTTTTTACGTAATAGTTATTCAAATTTAGGATCCTATCCAGATTTTTGACCATTATTAACGTAAAATAATATTTCATTATGAGTTATAAAAATATGAAGTTTTTCATTATCATTAAGAATATGATCCTCACAAATATCAAAATTTTCTCTACTAAATTGTGACATAAATTTTTTATATCTATAAATAAAGTAATTAGTTATTATATGGTATTGGAAGTCTATACTAAACAATTATATAATTTTATTTCAAATTTTCAGTACTGATATAATATTACGTGATACAACATTAGCCAATAAAAATGATCAAAATTTGTGTAATTAAAAAAGAAAATGAATTATAACTATAATTAACAAAAAATATGTTTATAAATTCTTTAAACTTTCTTAAATATTAGCAATAAAAAAGCAATCAACACTTGATATATTAAATGTAATTAATTGTAAATCAAAAATAAAATAAATTAGGATTTTTAAATTAAATTAGATACATAATATGTTAAAAATTCTAAGTTTATTTAATTATGATAGATAATTCAGGTTAGCATTATGATTGTTATTCCTTAGATTGTCTAGCAAGCAAATTTGCCTACGAAATTAATAAAAATTGTTAATTTCTTTATAAAATATTAAATATTAATTTAGTAATATTATTACTATATAAAAAATATAATTTAATATATATTTTATCAATTTTATTAACAAAGATTTTAAGTTTTTTAAAAGGTTTTTAAAATAATTTAATTATAAATTAAGTTTCAAAAAATTTATTATAATAATTTTTTAAAAATTCTTTAAAATTTAATATGTTTGCGTACTAATTGATCAAATCACATGCGACTTGAGTTAAGTCATGAAGGTAACTTCATAGTCTGCTAGTAACTTCATAATATGATGGTAACTTCATAGTCTATTGGTAACTTCATGTCATAATGGTAACTTCAGTCTGCTGATAACTTCATAATATGATGGTGATTTCATAATCTAAATTCATAATCTGGTAGCAACTTCATAACTTACCATTCGTAATCTGATGGTAACTTTATAATCTACTTATGGGTAGCTTCTTTGCGTTTATTGCATTATTTTAATCATTTCCTGTATAATATGATGGTGATTTCATAGTCTAACGGTGGATGATCCTGCTTTAAATTAATGGTGATGTCATGATCTAATAGTTACTGCTTTCTTCTTATTCCTGATTCGTTTACATGTTAAATTCTATATTGTTAGTATCAGCTTTCCATCCTTGTTTAGATGTCTGATTCCATGTTGAGGTTACTGGCCTTCTACACCTGACTAAGTGCTAGATTTTATATTGAGATGCTTACCCTTTGCGCCTATTTGGTTATCTTTCTAGATGCTGAAATTATGTATAAAAAAGAGGTGACGGTGGCACAGTAGATTTGCGATTAATTTCAGCTGATATTATGCCATAATTTTGACTGATCTTTTGGGCATGTAATTTTAGGTCCCAGCTTGATAACATGATGGCACTATGATGGTGTCATGGAACCATCATGGAACTGTTGAGAAACTGGTAAGGAACTTGCTAGATGCTTGAGAGGTTCCATTTATTCACCAGTTTCAGTTCACTTATATGCCAGCTTGGATGCTGAATTATTACGCCCAAAGTTCTGGCTGAAGTTATGGAATAGTGCTGGCCAAAATTAAGCGAATAAGTCTTACACAAAGGCTATACTATACTGAATACATACCTAGAAAGTGTAGTCTTCTTTCAATTCTTTATATAAAATTTCTGAAGAAGACTAAACAAAATGCATATACCGAGTACATACCTAGAATATGTAGTCTTCTTCTAATTTTATATAATAATTACAGAGAAGACTACCTGAATACACATACCCGAATACATACTAGTGATAGGGTAGCCTTCTTCCAATATTTATATAATGATTACGGAGAAGGCTACCCTAAATGTTACCTACTAAGAATCAATTTATCTGTCACTAGTCCATTTGATTGCCAATAAGTACTCTATTTTGCAACCAACTATTGCCTATTTATTGCCAGTACATATTGTTACCTAACTAATGATTAGGCGGACTGAAACACGTAATCAATTGAGTAGCAGCAAGATTTAGCTCAATCTTTAGTAAGTTTTAGGAGAGACTTCGGTAAATTTGGGTTTCTGTTAACTTCGGTATTCTTTCACGATTAAGTTTCAGAATTGGCAAGTATGATGACTTCTAATCCTCTGCGTAAGACAAATAATTTCCTCTGACGTAGAAAATTCTCAGTTGACGTTATAAAGTTTATTTGTAATCAAGTTGATAGCGTTTAAGTAATTTAAAGATTACTTAAACTTAGATGACACAAAGCAGGGTTTATAACGTTAAGTAATTTACAATTACTTAATCAAGGTTTTCATAAAGCAAGTTGATAACGTTAAGCAGTTTAATATTACTTAACCAAGGTTGATACAAAGCAATAATGTTAAGCAATTTAATATTACTTAACCAAAGTTGACACAAAGCAGATTTTGATACAAAGCAGTTTATTTGTTACGAGACAATTTAGCAAAGAGTTTTTATTATCTTATAAAATTAACTTCCTAAATTTCT
>CAMKVN010001643.1:0-17356 GCA_946474995.1 Funneliformis geosporum
AACAATAAATTGATTAAAAAATATATATCGGCTAAATTTTTGCAATAAATTATACTTACCTTCGCTCAGCGAAAAATTGGTTGTTCCAGGAGAAGCTTCTCTCCTTCTTAGTCTATAAGGAGTTACACTCCTTTTGTCACATCTTAATCTGCGATCTCATGTGTATTAATATGGAGTATATCGAAATTCGTCACCTTGAGAAATGTTGAATTGTCAATGATAAGGAGTTATACTCCTTTCGCTACTCCTTTCATCATAACGTCTTTCATCACCGATTTGTCGACGTGTTGAAGACCTTTCAGTTATCCTCTAATGGGAAGCTGATGATGCCTGCAGATCCTGGTTATCAGCTTCCAGAATGGCACCTCTAACCATACCGGCGGTTGAGGTTTTGCCATGTTGATGTTCGTCTTTGATCCTGTAATTAAGTGAAACATCATAATCTCTACCTGATCAAGTTGGAGATTAAGGTTGAGTTTCTTTAGAAATATTTGATGGCACTAATAATTTGGATGGTCCTTCATTTGCCGGATCCTGCCGACATGAAGATTTCGGTATTTCCAATTGACTTTTAGTTGCCAGAACCTGACGACTTAGTGTTTCTTGACTACTTAGATTTAGTGCTGAAACTTGACGATATAGTGTTTCTTGGCTACTAAGAGACATTATTGTCAGAATCTGCTGACATGTTTATTGGCTACTAAGAGGCGTCGAAGGTGTTGTCGGAACCTGCCGACATGTTTCTTGACTACTTGAAAGTGTCGAAGTTGTTGTCAGAACCTGCTGACATGTTTCTTGACTACTTGAAGGTGTCAAAGTTGTTGTCGGAACCTGCTGACGTGGAGTATCTGCCATTTCTTGGCTACTATAAGTTTCTGTTACTCCCTGAGTTTCTTGTTAACGCGTCGCTTTCTGGCAGCGTGGTGGTTGACAATGTACTGCTGCAGCCTTTTTTTGACCCATATTTCTAATCATATTTGTGACGAAATATTATTTGATAAAAGCGAGAAACGAGAGAGACGAAATATTATTTGTGAAAAAAGTGAGAAACGATGTATGCAAAAGAGAGATGAAATATTATTTTTAGCGAAAGATAAATGAAAAATTTTTTTGTCGAAAGATATTTGAAATGTTATTTATGGTAAAATATTGAAGAGTTTGATTAAAAATAGTTTGAGGGAAATGAACCTTTTTATAAGCTTTCGGTTAAATAGAGTTTATTTTAATAGTATAATACATTGCATGTAATTCATATAACTTTCGACTTTAAATGTGATTAATTCTTAAAAATTTCGATTACCATGTGGTAATTGATTCAAATTCGATTATAATGCAATTATTCTTTTAAGTTTCAATGTAATGTGCGATAATAATTTTAAATTTCGATTATAATGCGGTAATTCTTAAAAATTTTGATTACCATGCGGTAATTGACTTAAATTTCGATTATAATGTAATATTCTTTTAAGTTTCAATTTAATGTAATTATTCTTTTAAGTTTCAATGTAATGTGCAATAATAATTTTAAGTTTCAATGTAATATGCGATAATAATTTTAAATTTCGATTATAATGCGATGATACAATTGTAATGTGATCATCATTTTAAGTTTCAGAATATAATACTTTAAATTTCAATTATCATGCGATGGTAATTGTTTTAAGTTTCAATTATAATGCAGGTATCGATTATTATGCGAATACTAATTTAATTATTATTCCATTGTAGCATCTATATTAATTGTTTCATTTTTATATATATAAATCGTTCATTGACATTGACAAAAAACAGTAATTTTAAATTTTCAAGATGACAAGTAATAGGTCTATTTCGAATATCATTGGTAATAAGCTGACAAAACGATTATCTCGAATAAAAAAAAATAACAAGGTTCCTTGTTATTGTAACAAATGTAATGGAAAATTAGTTCTAAATCAAACCAAACTTTTTCATGAATCGACAAGTGATTCATCAACATTTCATGGTGATCCTGCTATCAAACAATTATTTCTGAATTTTGACAAATTGATACTTGATACTGGATCACCTGTCAAAATCGAATTACAGGCTTCGAGAAGTGAAATGATTGATGATAAATCACAAGCTTCAAGAATCAAAATGACTGATTGTCATCCTAAATTACCGAATTTACCTCAAAGGCATACAAGAAGGTATATAAGTCATTCGCAAGTTACTGACAATTTGAGTGACTCTGAAGATGAGCAACATACCGAGTCTTCTTTAAGTGATAATTATGAACATAACAAAAGATGACATACTGAATCTCCTATGAGTGAAAACGAAAGTGAATTGGATGATTTACTTATTTCTGAAATTTTGAAGATTATTCTCTGCTAAAATATAAACCATATCAACATGAAAAAGAGGAAGTAACGATTGATGATCAATTTGCATAGATTTTATTATAGATAATAAACTTTCAAATTAGATTCAACGTACCTAAGACTGCAACAGATTCTCTAATAAAATTTATGAAATTAGTTCTAACTGAAATCGGTGGTAATAAGTTTAACAGATTTCCAAGTACTCTTTATTTAGCAAAGAAATCGCTTGGCCTCAAAGACTGATTTTATAGTTTCATATCTTGTACGAAATGTCATAAACTTTACAACAGAGATGAAATGATGAACTTTCGATAGAATGATACTTTATCGATAATAACATGCAATTACGTTAAATTCCCAAATTCATCAATTCGCAGGTTACAGTCTTGTAATACATCATTGTCTCGCAAAATGGATAATTTGAATTTTTTTCAACCAAAATTAATTCATCCATTCGCCAGCATTCGAGAACAACTCAGTGTCATATTTCGTCAACAAGGTTTCGAAAATTATCTACGTCATTGGGCTGATAAAAAAAGTTTTGATAACATATTAGCTGACATATATGATGGACAAGTTTGGAAGACATTTAAAGAAAATGATTCAGAAATTTCACCGAAAATTTTCAGACCTGGTGTAACTGATTCACATCTGGAATTAATGATGAATTTGGATTGGTTTCAACCCTTTAACGGAACAATCCATAGTACTGGAGTATTATATGTCGCAATTTGTAATCTTCCAAGAGACATTCGATTCAAGCGTGAAAATTTACTAATTCTTAGAGATTTGCATGACCCAAATGAAGTAAGATTATACAAGATAAACCATTATTTAGCATCAATTGTTGACGAATTAGAGTTACTTTGGAATGGTGTGACTCTAAATCGAACATACGAATATCAAGAAGGAAGGAGAATTCACGCAGCATTAATCCTTGTTTTATGCAATATTCCCACAGTAAGAAAAATTTGTGGTCATGTTTCAGCATTGATGTCATGTCATAGGTGTGAAAAGAAGGCAAATTATGAAAATTGGCAACATAATTTTGCTGGAATGATTAACATGAACGAATGGTTTACTTCTCAGAATTCATCACAACATCAAGAGGATGCACTTAGCTGGTGAAGGTGCAATTCGGACGCTGACAGAAAGCGATTTGTAAAGAATACTGGCGTTAGATGGTCTGAATTACTTCGGTTATCATACTTTGATTCAATTAGATTTTTAACGGTCGACCCAATGCATTGTCTATTTTTGGGTATAGCGAAATGGATAGTTAAACAAATTTGAGTTGATGAGAAGGTTTTATTTTTGAATGCTCTTAAAAGTATTCAAAAAAATATGAATCAAATTCAAGTTCCAGCAGATTTGGGTAGAATCCCTCGAAAAATTGACTGTAGAGAAAGTTTTTCCAACTTCACAGCAAACTAATAGCGAACATTTATACAATTTATGCAACTACATCACTTTGGGAATATCTATCAGATATCAACTGAACAATTCTAACACAATTTGTTAGAGTTTGTTCGATTCTGGTTGGTCGAATTCAGGAACTCGATTCAGTACAAAAATTTCATGAAAGGTTGATTAAAATAGTAAAACTTATTGAGAAGCATTACGGGCGTGATAAAATAACACTGAATCTTTACCTTTCACTCTATTTACGAGAATGCTCATATGATTTCAGCCCTTTATACACTTTTTGGTGTTTCTCATTTGAACGTATGAATGGGATACTCAGTAATTATAGCTTCTTTTTTTGCCGATTTATATAACGAAATGTGTTAGTAAATAATGAAATATGTTAATAATATTTAGGTTCATTACCGAGTAGTCATAGACAAATTGAATCAGAAATAATGCGCAGATTAATGAATGATAATCATATTAGAGAAATTAGTAGTTCAGTAAATATTTGAACAAAAGGTTTAGATTTGCTTGATAATCAAATTGTAGTTGGTTCGTTATTAGAAAATGACGAATATTCATCTGATGAAATAAAGTGATTTTGGTCTAATTCAAGAAACATTCGGGAATCGATCATTACTGGACGTGAACTATTTCCTAGAGAAATGTTAAGTCCTAAATTCAATGTGCTATTGTCCAAGATGATGCTTGATTTAATGGTTGAATACTACACAGCAATATATGAAACACACAATTTTAAGGCACCATTCGATGATAGACCTGAAGATTCAATCATACTTAGTCATGTTACAATAAATAAATTCAGTCAGTATAGAATTGGTTTAAAGGTGTTTGGCTCAGCAATGTCATCTCGTCATGTGAAAAGTTCATTATTTTAGCGAATTTTATAACATTAGATAATCAGATTGACTGTTATGCTGGTTAAGTCCAGTATTTTTTTAAGTATATAATCGATTTTGAGGATAGACCGGCAGAACATAATTTGGCATTTATTCAGTGGTATAAACCAGCGGAAATATATAAAGTTCGATATTATTTTAGTATCGATAATGATGAAAAAACTTGTAATATTGAATTATGGAAAAATGAATTTTTTTCTGATGGTCGTGACAGTATTATTCTGATACAACACATTCTTTGTCAATTTGTACCAGCAAAATATAAAATTTCTACTCATCCAAATGCTATTGAATATATAGCCATAAATCCGATAAATCATAAATTCCATATTTGTTAACTTTTATTTTGTAATATAAATTTTTCATAAACCGGACTGATATAATGCTGAATTAGATACAATGTAACAAACGACAATCAATTTGTTATAATTTTCATGTTATATAACTGAAATTTTGTCATATTGAATCATCTGAATATTTTCTGAAAGGTCTTAATTTTGAAAAATGCTAAATTATGTATGGTGCAACAAATGACAGTAGATTTGTTATAATTTTTGTACTGAATTTTAAACACAAGCTGAATTTTTGTCAAATAGTATGACCGAATCGGTTGAATGTTTACCGAAAGGTCATAATGCCGAAATAATGCTAAATTATGCACAATGTAACAAATGATTATTGATTTTTGTAACACAAGCTGAATTTTGTTAAATAGTATGACTGAATCGGCTGAATGTTTACCGAAAGGTCATAGTGCCGAAATAATGCTAAATTATGCACAATGTAACAAATGACTATTGAATTTTGTAACTTAAGCCGAATTTTTGCTGAATCACATGACCGAATCAGATGAATGTTAACTGAAAGGTATTAGTGCTGAAAGAAATGATTTTGACTAGTGTAACACTGCATTTATTATTGTAATTTCTATCAGTTATATGCAGATCAGCAATTAAGTATTATCTGAATGCTTGTTTCATATTCACATTGCTTTTTTTTAGGATTTCATTATATTAATATATCATCTTTTGCTAGTTCATTTATAAAAATTTGTGTTATTTCTTCTGAACATTTTAAATAATCTTTTGTTAAACATAATTTTAATTTTAAAGGTTTGGCTAAAACCCAAAATTTATTATAATAATTACAAGTTCTTTCATAATTACCAGAACTTATTTTTTTCACATTTAATATATTTTCAAATTTCTGTAAATTTCATCCTCCTTTTTTTTGTTTTTTATAATTTATTAGTTTTATTAGATGATCCAGTATAATAACTTGAAATTATATCATCTATATTATTAAAATTTTGAAATAATAAAGTTTCTTCACTTATTTTTTTTTTAAGTTAAAAATAAAGAAATGGGAGAATATTTTTAAAAAATTAAAATAAAATAAATGATTAAAAATAAATATATAACTAGTTGTGAACTAGAAATAATTATAATTGAATTATTATTGTAACAATAATTAAGTTGCAACTATTATAAATAATATAATCATATTACAATAAGTTGTAATTAACTAAAACTTATATAAATAGTTGCAACTTATGTAATTTAATTAAAGTTACCATTTTTAGTCAGAAGTCTCACAAATTCTACAGTATTTTTTTGATGGTTTCATTTAATAGAGAACTTTTCCTTTGAATTTTTGTGTTTGATAGCAGTAGAATCTAAGTCATCTGTATTAGTAAAGTTAATAAAAGCATAAAGATATAGATAATAATATTGATTATGTAGTATAAAATATGATTTAGCTTTAATATAAATTAGAAAATCAAGTAATTAATATTAATCTATATTAAAGGACAGGGCTATTAGTTTTAATTCAAATTATTGTCTTAGCATTGTTTGAATGAGATCAATATAGGTTAGTTCTACTCTTAGGAAATTTTCTAAAAAGGATACTAACCACATGTAATCATAGAATTGTATAATAGATTCAGGATTTTTGAATATAATAAAAGTAATTTATTAGAGTTCTCTGATAATCATGAAGAATCTAAAGATTCTTTTATATTTGACAAAGTAATTTCATATAATATCAGATTTGGTAAATAGAAGGATATCTGAAACTTTGATAGTCTTGCCTTTTTTAACATCTTGCCTTTGTTGTTTTATTGCAGGATTAACAATAGTAAAAATAAAATTATGTTGTGTTTCTTATGACTTTATGAGGGTATTTTTAGAGAGTCTATAAATTTATAGTAGATAAAGAAATTTCTTAGTTTAGAAATGAAAGTGAAGCCTTAATAGCTATTAAAGTATATAAACAAGAATTTGATGAATATGTATTTTTCAGCAATAAAATTCCTTTATATCTGACTCATCAGTTATATAAAAATGCATTAGTGTAGTAATGATATTGAAAGTAGTTTCATTATTGTCTTATTCACGTGATTTATCATTGTCTTCTATTTCGTCAGTTCAAGTTTCCTTTTATTTGCCTTTATTATTTATAGAATACATTGTTATTATAAACATACATAGTGAGTTGTTTGAATAATAAAGGTTAGAATAATATTTTTGTTTGAAGTGTAAAAGGTTAGATTAATATTTATAGTTTTTGGACTTTTAGATTCAAGAGTTGAATTGATAGTAGTTATAATATTATCATTATTGATAATAATGTTATTGATAATTTGTTTGAGAGGAGTTTCTTAGTTTTGAAAAGGAATATTAAAAGAAAGTTTTTGTTTTTTTAAGATAGTAGTTTGGTTTGTATTTTCATTTTAGTTACTTGAAGAGCTAGAAGTATTACTATAGTTAGTGTTATTATTGTTTCTTTTATTGTATGAAATATTTTAAGAACTTTTTCATGTGTTATTTATTTAGTTATTAGCATTTTTTAGTTATTTTTTGAAAAAAAAAGAAAGTGTTTTTTTGGTTTTTTCAATTTCGAATCATTCAATCTCGAGATATTTATAATTGAATTATCGGTTAAAATTATAATTCAATAAATTCTACTTAAAGAAATCTAATTTCAAAATCAATCATAAATATTTTGTGATTAGCTGATGTATATTAGCTTATTGAATTCGTCTTATTTTGAGAATTTGAATAGTAGCTTTTTCATAAGAAACAGAGTGATATGACTAAGATTGTACTTTTTATTTAGATTTTTTATATAATAATTATATGATATGATAAAGTGGATTTTGACCATTTCATAATATTGATTAACTTTAGTTTTATATTTAATTTATACTAAAAGATAATCAAAATTTTTAATAAATTTTTAAAATCTTACATAATTTATTATAAAATTAATTAATATAAAATTTTACATATAATTATACTATCATATTTTTTAAATATAAGTAATTATAATAATAAATCTCTTAATATAAGTATACCTTTATATAATCATACCATTTTATAATTCCCATTGCTCTTTTTTCAGCATAATCTTCTGACATATCCTGCTTAATCCTATTCTTATATGCTTATATATACCAGAAGGGTGATTATAAAAGAGGTCAAATTATTTTAATAAAATATTTTAAAATATCATTTTAGATTTAAAATTATCAATTTATATAAAACTATAAAAATTTGAATCCTTTTAAATAAATTTATAATTAGTAATATTTATTATAACAAACTGTGCTTTTTTTTATTTTTATTTTATTTTTTTTTGTACTTTTTTTATTAATATATTATATATTTTATTTAAATATATAATTTTCTATCTTTATGTAAAATATTTTAATCTAATTAAAAGAATAAAGAAAAGAAAAGCCAAAGGAAATAAAAAAAAAAAAAAAATAATGAAAGACCAAGTAAATTATTGAATGTTAGGTAAAAAAAAAAAAAAAAAAAGAAAAAAAAAGTGGAGAATGAATTAAAAAAAATTATTATTAATTTTTTTTTTTTAATGCGAATTTTGTTTGTTTATTTGAATATTAATAATATTAATGTATAATATTGTACGAAAAACTTTGATGATATAAAGGAAAAATCGAATGATATATATGAAATTACGAAAAATGAGAATTTACTACGGTATAAAGGTAATGTATATATATAACAAGAGAGCACAAAGAGAATAAACCAGTTAAATCTTCGTGTTGAGTGGGAAAAAAATTATGCAATTGCATAAAAAGGAAAAAAAGAGAAATTCTATAGGCTCTATTGTTATTAAAAATATCAAATAAAAGAATAATATAATAATAATAAAAAATAAAGTTTAAAAAAATTTGCAAAAATTTAATTACATGGAAAATTAATAATAAAAAATACATAGATTTAAACTTAAAATGTTGATATAACAATATTCGATAAAACTTAAAAGAAATTAATGAAAGGAAAATTATAACGTAAAAGAGTGGAAGGTGATAATAGAAACTCATTATTAATTGTTCATTCTACTTTAGAATAGATTCAAAAAAGCAAATTAAGAAACAGATATACGCCTTTCCAGAGATTCTAGTCGGGCTTTCAAACCACTCAAAATATCTTCATAATCTTTGGTTTGAGAATCCTCATATCCATTACTTGAAGAAACAGCAGACAATGGTGGACTAGAGTTGGTAAGTTGACTAACAGATAAATTATTATTTGCATCTTGATTATTATGACTAAGTCCTATATCACTACATGCTGTGCTAATGTCGCTTAGTCTTCTATCGGGATCTAATGGCGGACTTGGACCCATTCCTACAACAGCTGCGCTATTACGTATACGTTCTTCAACCTTTGAAAGGCGTTTTTCTAAAGTCATCAAATCATTGACAACTTCCCTTTGCATTTCACGAAAATGTCCACGAACTAAACTTTCAATCATACTTCCTGAAGCTTGAAGCGTTTGAAGAAGGGTAGTGGTTTTACGAATTTGATCTTCAAGTGTAGTTTTAAGTGATCGAGTGTCAGCTACTGTATCATAAAATGAATCAAAAAGACGAATAAAAGATTTTTTGGATGGTTGTTCTCCATTTGAATGTAATGCTGGGTTTGTAACAGGCATAGAAATACGAGATGGATGAGGACTGGGAAGAGGAGAAGAAATTCTACCGGATCGAACATCATCTATATTATTGGGAGAAATAAGTCCATTTATACTTGCACTTGTAGAAGCAGAATGTGTATTTAAAGATTGGCTTGTAGGAAGAAAAGCCGAATTTGCTGATAAAGGAAATCCAGAAACGCTCTGTCTATTTTGAGCTGATCTATTTAATGAAATTGGAGCTGTCATAGGTGATTGTACATGATATTTTAGACCAGCAGAATTTTGTCCGCGAACTTTATTAACGCAAGATGAGGCGGAAGATACCACGATTGAACCATCATTATAAGGTGGAGCAAAAACACTAAGATTTCTTGAATTACGATTACTTCTATTTGAAACGGAGTTTCGCTTTGACAATGCGTTAGAGGTTCTGTTAGAATCTAAAGCACCTTGTGATGTGTTTCTTGAAGATGTGTTTGTTGATCTTTGAGCTGTCGAATTATTATAACCAGCAACAGAATGTCTTCTGTCAACAAAATTTTTTTGTTGTTGTAATATTTGTTGTTGTGCCTGTTGTTGTCTTGCTTCAATTATAGCTTTCTGTTGTTGTTTTAATTTAAGAGAATTCTTAACCTGTTCCATAACTTCTGGATTATTAGTAACTTTTATATTATTAGATCCTATAGCTGATGCAACAACACGTCTCCTTTTATTTGTTCTAGTTTCTTCTTCAACTGCTACTTCACCAGAAAGTAATGGTGACGAAGGTGAATGTGGTGATTTAGGTGAATTATTTGGTGAAGAGTTGGAATGTTCGCTTTCAGAATATGGTTCTTGTTTAATCGGTGTTTCTCTAAAATTTCAAAATAAATAAAAATTATTAATATATTTGGTAAGATCATTAATTTAGTCAATATATCAATTCATACCGATCTGATCCTGAGGGCGAGACTGTGTGTTCGACCGGCGAGGCATACCTATAATTAGTATTATCATTTTTATCTAAAACTGCATCAAGGGACATGCGCTTCCTGCTGATCGGTGGTAGTTCAATATTTGCGAGAGGAAATGATGAATCTGCTGTAAAAAATTCGAACTCTGCTTCTACAGCAGATGCACGACTTATATCAACACTTTCTAATAATTTATCGGCCATTCCCGATATTATATCTGATCGACCATACTTGCAAAATTCGGCAAGCAAATGATTTCCTAACCTAGTTCCAGTTTCACTTATAGCACGAGCAGCTAAATATATATCACCAGAACGTTCATAGAAACAATATCCAGGTGTATCAAAATAAATTTGAGGAATCTTTCCTGAATTATATATGAATCCTATTTGTGATTCAAAAAATATAACATCAATGTCCCTTAAACGATAAAATAGTTGATATACAGTAGTCCTTGAAGGTGACGGAGGGGTAGCCACCAAAGGAAATAAGTATAGACAAAATGGTTGTCGGTTGGCATATACACCGAGTTGAAGCTTTGTAACTTTCATGGTGTAAAACTGAAAAATTAAAGGAATGTAGAAAATTAGTTGGAAATTAAAAAAAAAGGAATAAAGGGAAAAAAAGAGGGGATAAAAATAGCGGAAAAAAAAAAGATATGAGTAAGTTTATCGGAATTTAAAGATAGAAAAAATAAAGGAGAGTATTTCAAAGTTAAAAGACTGTGATCCTGAAGCAGGCCACAAATGAGTTTAAAAAGCAAACCACAAATGAGGTTTGAAAAAGAGCAAATGAATGGAAGGTTATGGCACGTGCAAAACAAAGTCTTTGAACTTGAAAGAAGATGAAATAACCAGGAGTAATTTGTTTCAAAAACCAATAATTCGTTGATTAAAAACTGGTTCGAAATGTGTTTGTCCACAAAGTTTATTATTTAGCGTTACTCAAGGTTAATAACTTTACCCAATTGTGTATAGTGTTCCGGATATATGTGCAAAATCTTTCGATTAAAAACAAAAACTCCAAACAAATTAATCATTCAATATAATGATCTTTAGATAAGAAAATGATCATCATTAAATGTTCAGCATTTACATTGGTAAATCTTTCTTTGTATTCAATATATGTACTTGAAATTGAAATTCAAAAAGTTTCAACTTTATGAAACGAAAAGGTTTTAAAAAAATTTGTCGGAAAATGGTTTGTTCGTCGTGCAACTGATAAGAAAACTTTTCTGATTCCAGTAATCGATTTTTCATCGCAAAACAAAGTTGCTTTTATTGTGACGCAAATCTGAAACGGGTTCATTAAATGATTTAGAATAATTTATAATTGTAACCAACCATCGGATAATTATTGTTACATCAATTGAAAATAATCAAAGTTTGATCGTTACAGATGTATTCAATTTACGTTTCTTTATTCTTAGATTTCTTCTTTTTCTTCTTTCTCTTATCTCTTTCAGCCAGATATAATGATAAGAAATCATTTCCCAATTGATTATTTGTTATTGTTGATTTTAAGGATGACATGTTATCAACATTATCGCTACTATTTGATTTCTTTAAAACTATAGAAGTTTTACTATCTTCTTTTAAATCCTCTTCATCATTTTTATTTGTACGTTTCAAATTATCATTTTTGGGATCCTTATATTTTCGAAAATTCTTTTGTGTTAATTTACGTTTAAGTATCATCTCTGAAACTGCTTTATTCTTAATACCATTCATTCCAATCCTAAAAAAAATTTAAAATTCAATTTAAGTTTCGTGAATTGTAGTATTTAAAAAATTAAATTATTATTAGTTGAGATTATACCTAGAAGCATGGCGCTCTTGAATGGACTTGGTTAATTCTTTTTGTCGTATAAGTTCCTCTTTTTCTTCTTTTGCCTCTTCTTCGGGATTTGAAGGTGGTAACCAAGAATCTACTAAAGAAGAAACCAAGTCGAAAGAAACATCTAGTTTAGTTCGCAATACCTCTAATTCTTCAAGACGTCCTTGTGAAATAGACATGAAAGAACTCAAAATTTAAGTTTATCTTTTGACTGAAATTAATTTTATAAATATGTCATATAATTTACCATATATGGTATAGAACAAAATCGTATGTTGATATTATCCCTTAAATGGTAATGATTTTTATTCAAATTTAATCATGAAGAATTTTCAATCAATTCTATATAAAAACTTGCATTTTATTATTTTTAAATAAAATTTCATTTTAATAATTAAAATATTAAATCTTCAACTTTAAATTTATGATTTTTATATAAATAAATAATTTTTTTTTTTGATTTTACTTATAAAAAAATTATTGATTTGATAACTAATTTTTAATATACAGTATTTAAAATTAACTTTAAAGTGTAAGTAAAATTCCTTTTAAATTTAGAAGGAAAACATTAAAGGAATAAAGTGTAAAAATTTTATAAAATAAAAAAAATTATATAGATTATTGCAATTTTAAAAATCTTTAAATGAAAAATAAAATATTAGATAACCTAAATTTTATTACAGCTAATTTCATAATTTATGAACTATTAATAATTTTTCAGTCGAATTCAGTCGCAATATTTTATAGTAATTTTATTATAAAATATTTTCAGTTGCATTTAGTCACAATTTATTAATGGTTTACGAATTATGAAATTAGCTGTAAGTTTATCATAATAATTATAATTAAATATTTAATGAAAAAAATTTTTTTTTAATTCTTATATAGTTAGACTGAACTAAATTAATTATCTGTTTACATGTCTTTTCTCAATTTTCTCAAATAATTAAAAAATATATATAATCACATAATAAAAATCTAATCAAAAAATACTTAATATCATATAAAGATGTGAATACTAGATACTTTATATTCATTTTTATATTACATCTATTGTTAAACTTTAAATTTCTTTAATTCAAATAAAAATGCAGATTATGCTTTTTAATACATATTTGCAGTTTTATTTTACATGATATGACATTTATTTATTTTCATAATTTTCAATTAATATTAGTTGATTACCTATAATTGACAGGAAAAATAATGAAATTTGCTAAATAAATTATTTAAATTGAATCCTAATTTTAAATTTCTTTTATAATTTTACTTTAAATATTCATATTGTATTTTTTGAATTATTGTCTGAATTATTACAAAATCAAATATCTTTTTAAAATAGTTTAGCAATATATTCTAAAATATTATATAAGAAATAAAAGCTAAAAATTTCTAACTACATAATTTAATATAAAATGACATAATTAAATCTCTTTTTATGTATTTGTAACTTTTGTAATAGTTGAAATCAATATATCTAATAATAGTTCAAAAGTTATATATAAATTCTTATAATCTTATAATATGAAAGCTATTGAATATCAAAAATTTAACAAATTTTGATTTCTGATTTAATTAAAATTTTTGATAACTATATAATATATTTATTTTTTACTTGATTTGCTAAAAACTTATAACATTTTTTCATTATTTATTCAGCTTTTTTACAAAAATCAACTTTACTATAAGTATTTTCAAATGCTAATAATAACATATATATAATACAATAAGTAACAAAAAAATGTGAATTATTCTTTACAATTCTAGTAGCAATTTCCTATTATTATACTTATATCATTTGATACAAATGATATAATTTTATTGGTTAAATCTGAGATTTTATATAAATATTTATATTAGTATATATAAGTTATGCTATTAAAAAGGAATTTGCAATAAAAAATATGATTTTTGATTTATATTATTCCTTAAATCATAGGATTTTGCAGGCAAATTTACCTGTTTATTTACTATAAATTCTCTTTTGATTTACTTTTATAAATAATTAATATTTTGTAATTTTTAAAAAAAAATTATATTAAATATTTCATGATTAATATTACTTATAAAGAAAAACTTTTATTATTATAATTTTTATAATTTATTAAGAAATTTTATGATTTTAATTAATGATAAATGATTCAATTAGTATGTAAATATATAAATTTTTAAAGAATTTTTAAAAAAATTATTATAATAAATATTTAAAACTTAATTTTAAAAATATATTATTTTAATTAATAACCTTTTAAAAAAAACTTAAAATCTTTATTAATAAAGTTAATATCGAAAATAATGTTAAATTATGTATAATGCAAAATTATAAGTAATATAACAAATTACTATTGACTTTGTAACTTAAACCAAATTTTTTCTAAATCACATGAATGTTTATCAAAAGGTCTAATACTAAAATAATGTTAAATTATGTGTGATGTAATAAATAATTATCGATTTTTGTAACTTAAGCTGAATTTTTGTCAAATAATATGACCAAATCAGCTAAAGGTTTACTGAAAGATATTAGTGTCAAAAAAAATAATTTTGACTAGTGATACTTAGACTAGTTTGCAATGAGTTATACTAATTGCTTAAATCAAGTTTTATTATTTTATATTAAAGCGTTTACAAGAAAATCATATAGATATACAGATGCATATTAAAAAGGATTAAATGTAAACAGAATATGTAATTAAGTATTATAAAAGACATAGAGTAATACTTAATGCAATATTACATAATATTTTAGTATCTTAAAATAATTTTTTGAAAATATTTGTCATAAAAAATAAAGTGTAATTAGTATTATATATTGAATATAGTAAATTTAAGTTATATTTTAATATTGATCTAAATTATGTTTAATTTTATAATTCAAGTTGAGATCACATGAAAATTTGTGATACAATATGCTGCATCTAAAAACTAGAAGTAAATGTAGTAATTATGAAAAGATATTAAATCATAGTTAGGGAATTAGTTATTCTTATATAATCATGATGTAGTAACTATGCAATGAAATATGTAGTAATAATTATGTAATGATTAGATAGTTAAAGACAATTCTTATGTAATAATTATCTAATATATCTGTAATTTTAGATCAATTCAAAATGTATAAATAGGACAAGTTGGAATTATTAAAAAGGGGCAATAAAAAGAAGTAATTAATTTAGGAGAAATGTACGAAGAATTAGTATTGATGATTGTACAATCACTTATAATATTATAATATTTAATAAAACACTTTCTTTATGTTTAACAAAATTATTCTTTTATTTATTTCTCATAATGTTTGTGTAATCCACTTATATGTTACCTCTATCACATTTCATTAAGTCTTCATACTTAAATGAATCACCATATGATTCAGCTTAAAAAGGTCATGATAAATTTATAATCTTTGATGATGGGTGGCAGCAGCAATCAAGGATATTTCATCAAATTAACTGAGAATTTGTAACATAACGAACTCAACCTCTTACCTAAAATAAAATGTCTTATTTTTCAAGTAATAATAGACTTGTAAGTTTACGTAATATTATATCCTATTAAATTTACTGATGTATAAGAGAAATGATAAATAAATTTTTTTATGTAAAAAACTACTATTATGATTAGGAATATTAATCTATCCCAAATAATTGTAAATAAATTTAAAATTTCAAGTTATAGAAAAATCTAATTATTTAACTATAATAAATAACTTTAATAAAAATTGTTATAATAAATTTTAAAAAACTAATATTTATCTTAGATTAAAGTTTGTATGATAATAAATCTTTTTTTTTTGACAATTTTTAAAAATAGAATCAAATTTAATATATCATGCATTTAATTTTGAATATAAGAAATTATCATAAAATATTATTATTATAATATATTTAATATGTTTATTTATAATCCATTGATATATATACTAATAAAAATTACTAACAAAAATAAAATTATTTTTACAATTATTTTAATTGATCTTTGTTTTCAAATATTAATTTAACATAGTAAATCTAAAGTATTTCCTTATTATTCTTGATCTTTATCTCTTTTTAATAATCTTGTCTTATCATTTTTTACTTAATGTAATTATTTACAAGTGCTAATTTTTACTCTCTTATTTGTTTTTTTAACTCCTTCTTCATTTATAAAATAATTCATTTTTCTATCATACTTATCAACATATTAATCTTTTATTCTCAATTTAACTTATGCAATAATCTTGAATAGGTCTTTAGTCAGTTTAGATACTTTTAGAATAAGAATAGGTTTAATTTGAATACAAATTATATTATTTACTCTAATGATTTTTTATGTGACTGTATTTCTATCTTTATTAGTTACTAAATTGCAACTGTTTTTATAACTATTATAGTAGTTCATATATAATGTTATATACAGATTCTTATATAGTAATCATATAATTCAATACATATAAATTGCTATTATTATAATTTTTTTCTTAAAAACCTTTTTTAAAAATCAAAAACATCTATATTTAGCATTTTTTTTCAAATTATTGTATTGAATTACTTTTACTAATAGTGATTATGATTAAAGTATAAATCCACTCTAAAGATAATTTAATGATAAAATTGACTTTCTAACAAAAAATGTATTAGACTCATCAGCTTTATTTTTAAATATTAGTGATTTAATTCATACTAAGTTATATTTTAATTAACTAACTATTTTATCTCCTATTTGATTTTTTATTAAAGAAATTATATGATCAGAAACTTTGGTTTCTTTCTTAAATCTCAATAATATTATTTTGCTAATACTGATAATATTGCTTACTTGATTATATTTTATAAAATATTAGCATTCAAAAAAAAAAAATTTTTAAAGACTTTTAGAAATAGTAGGGTAAAAATGGGGTTTCTGGGACAGATTTCAAAATAGTATTCAGAAAAGATTCCTGACCGCCCACGAATCCATTTTAGCT
>CAMKVN010001644.1:0-17355 GCA_946474995.1 Funneliformis geosporum
ATGCTCATTTTCCGTTAATGAGCTTGACAGACCAAGGGGTTCAGGAACTTTATGCTCATTTTCCGTTAATGAGCTTGACAGACCAAGGGGTTCAGGAACTTTATGCTCATTTTCCGTTAATGAGCTTGGCAAACCAAGGGGTTCAGGAACTTTATGGACATTTTCCGTTAATGAGCTTGACAAACCAAGGGATTCAGGAACTTTATGATCATTTTCCGTTAATGAGCTTGACAAAACAAGAGATTCAGGAACTTTATGATCATTTTCCGTTAATGAGCTTGACAAACCAAGGGATTCAGGAACTTTATGGTCATTTTCCGTTAATGAGCTTGACAAACCAAGGGATTCAGGAACTTTATGGTCATTTTCCGTTAATGAGCTTGACAAACCAAGGGATTCAGAAACTTTATGCTCATTTTCTGTTAATGAGCTAATATT
Organism: Funneliformis geosporum; assembly: GCA_946474995.1. Lineage (NCBI taxonomy): Eukaryota > Fungi > Glomeromycota > Glomeromycetes > Glomerales > Glomeraceae > Funneliformis > Funneliformis geosporum. Next base: position 439 of record CAMKVN010001644.1, read on the forward strand.
CTCTTCGGAATCTAACCTATTTACATTATGATTTTCCTGAAATTTTGCCTGTTCTCTAGGTGTTGGTTGAGGGAACTGATCAAGAGCATCATTTTCATCCAAATTCTCCAAATCTGTGTCAACGGTTTGTGCTGTACTATTATGAGTATACCTACTGGTATCACCACTACTGCCAACGCTTTCAGACCCTGAAGATTTTATTGAAATGGTGGGTGATGGAAGGTTCTGTAAGACGGATGATTCGGAATTTTGGTCAATATTGTAAAGAGGAAGTGGTGCTGGTTGTTCCTGAGAGTTTCGTGGAGAGTCTTGATAATCTTGAACTTCCGTTAGGTTTAAAGAAGCTTTTGGACTATCATCAATTTGTAAAGAATTTTGTCGTTGAATAGATTTTGGAGGAAGAACTGGTGGTAAAGGACAAGGAATTTTGACAAGATTAGATGATGTATCATTCGAATCAACTGTGATGGAAGGAAACGATTCATTAAAATGGGTGATGATACCATTCTCATTTTTTACTGAATTAGTAGTATCTTTCTGCAGTTGATGTATTTCTTTGTTTTGTTGATCACTTGATTTTGCTTCATCAGCAACTTTTATATTTGATTCACCATAAGCTGATACAGATGTCTCTGAATTAATGGATATATCAGATGATGTTGAAATGGACGAATCTTGCTGATGTAGTGATTTTGTTTCTAAAGATGTTGCTTTATCTAATAACGATAATTGTCGTGATGATGATTGTTTTGATTGACTAGAATTCACGCTTACAGTTGGTAATTGACGAACAGATTGAGTAAGTGATTTATCTGTACTCGGCGCAGCCGTAACTATAATATCATTATTTGAATTACTTGAATTATCAGATTCCACAGGTTTTTTATTTTCATTCACTCCCTTCTCAATCGACGCCTTATCATCCTCGGAACGACTTGTGTTTATGCTATCATTGTCCCTAAGTTTTATAATAAGCCTCTCTCTTTCATTAGCAAGTTTTTGGTTTTCCTTCTGTAAATTATCTATTACTGATTTTTGTTTCTCTATTAACTTCCACAATTGATCGTTTTGAGATCGTAATTGATTACGTTCAGTTATAACCTGTGATAAAGATTCTGCTCCAACATTTACATCTGAACCAGGTTGTAGTTGTTGAGGTTGTTGTTGTGCAGACATTATAATGCAGTTTTCCATTTAAAAAAACTACATACGATAGCAAAACTTTTTTTAAAAAAAAAGAAAGAAAAAAATTTTTTTTTTTTGTTCTGAAACTTCTTTTATTGTATTTTCCTTTTATAGTTGAAAGAAAACTGCCTCTTAAAAAAAAAAAAAAATGGCAGTAATACCAAAGATAAACTTATATATTATTGGTATTAAGGTAGAGGCAATGGAAGTAAGGGTATATGAATAATCACAAATTACACAGAAAGAATTAAATATCCCTTGAATTATTTTTGAAGGATGAAATATTAACGAAAGAATAAAGAAAAAAAAATAATTGGTATTCGATAAAAATAGATAAATATTTTTGGTAGGAAAGAAAAAATTAGAGTAAAATATAATTAACAATACACGAGCGAAAATATAGGGAAATAAATTTTGTGTTTTGTTTGATATTAAAATATACGTATACAAAGAAATTAAGTCATGTGCATTTCTTCAATTGCTTACAATTACCCTTTTTTGTTTCGCGTTTATTTGTTACCAATGTGCAGGGCAAGATGTAATGTGATTTCAAGTCCTTTTTTCTTGAGCAGGTGATCTTGCGATCACTTGACGATTTATAATGTCGCTTTCAGAGATTCTCGAGATTCTCGGTCCTAGCATGTATCACTATTGTTATACACTTGAATTCATTTAAATATAAATGTTATCTTTTTATTGACTAGAAATCCTTCTATTTATTCCCTTTCTGCCAAAAACAAAAAGCTCTCCTTGACATCAATCTTTAAACTGTTCATTTTACATGCTAATTAATTTCCGAAGATCAATAAAAATTTTTTGTTCACTTTTTGAATAAAAACCCTCTCAAAAAAAGATGTTGGCTAATTATGGAAGTTTTAATTAAACTGTCTCGTGAAACTAAATTTTGAATAGGTCTAAATTTGGTTAAAATCGACATTTATCATAAGCTAATACAGCTAATACCTTTTTTTTTTAATTATTATTTGAATCATTGAAAAGAAACTTGTCTGCCCAAAAACTGGACGTTTGACAAAACTAAACACAGTTATGATTATTTGCACATAATGGTGGTACATTTCTTCTTTAATAATTTATAGGATGATCAAAAACTTAAAGAAAAGAAAAAAACAGATCGGCATATTACAAAATTGGAAATGAAATCGAATTGGGGATCTTTTTTTTTTTTTTTTTAAGAATTTTATTGCGAGCAAAAAGGAACAAATGTTGAATGAACAAAAAAAATAACGCACAAAAGTACCAGTAGCTTGTAAAAATATTTTAAAATTTTTGTACAAATTAAAATGTCACAAATGAAAAGATTCTATTTGAAGAATCCAAATGCACATTGTATGTTTTGTTTATTGATTTTCATTTCACATCAATCCATAAATAAATGCTAGTAAATTTTTTTTTTTTTTTTTGCCTTTTTAAAAATAAAGTATTTCATGGAACTTTTGGTATTTATTATATTTATTAAATGCAGTTTTATTTAGGTATTAATAAGTGTATCTTGGCGCAGTCAAGAAAAATTTAACTGCCTTGGGTTGGTGTAACATGCAAGATTATCAGATAAAATTTCTTGATAGGCATATTCCGCGCATATAACTGATGATAAGCTTTTTGATCGATCAAGATTAAGTTATAATCTACCATTTCTCCTCTATCTACGAAATAATTTACCGTTAATCCGTTAGTCGTGTACTTATAAAACGTTTCAGCATGCTCAAGACGTTTGCTAGAACAACGACACCAATCCTTGCTGCCGCAAAAAAAGTAAAACTTTAGTTTTCTATTAGTTTGTTGCGAGTGTCAAAAAAAGGGGATATATTAATGGTACTTGAATTTTGAAATCAATGAATTTTTACCTCAAAGAATTTTCCTCGCGCAATTAGTTCGGTCGTAACTCCATGTGATTCCTCCCTAGTAAGTGTTATTTATTTCGCCCGGGTTGGGCTTTATCTACCCTTGCTAGATATTCGGTCTCGGAGTATGTAGTAAGAAAATATAGGGATTTTTGTTGAATTTGAGATAGATTTATTTTACTGTTTAAAATTATCAAAGCTTCAACTTTAAAACTTTAATTTTGAAAGTTCTAATCTAATCTATACTAATTAATTAAGCTAAATACCTCCAAATATGGAGGAAAATACACTGTAACACTAATTCCTGGAGATGGAATTGGTCAGGAAACTGCAGCAGCTGTAAAGACAATCTTCAAGGCAGCCAATGTTCCGATTGAATGGGAACAATTGGATGTCACAGGCTACACCCAGGAAGGGGATCTTCTATTTAAGCAAAGTGTGGATAGTCTAAGAAGGAATAAAGTCGCGTTGAAGGGTATGCGTATTTAATCATTCAAATTGATAACGTGTTAATATTATTTAATTAAAATTTAACTGGTAATTATAGGTATCCTGTATACACCCATATCAAAATTGGGTCATCAGTCATTTAATGTTACTTTGCGTAAAGATTTAGATATTTATGCATCTTTAGTTATTGTCAAGAATATTAAAGGTTATCCTACACGTCATGATAATGTGGATTTTGCAATCATTCGTGAGAACACAGAGGGCGAATATTCTGGGTTGGAACATCAGGTGTGAAATAACATGTTGTCATGTAAATCGAATCAAAATTTTTTATTTTATTTGATTTTCTTTTTAGATATCTATTTAATTATTTAATCTTTATTTTATGCTAACGAATAGTCATTTCCAGGAGTTGTAGAATCTCTCAAGATTGTAACTAAATCAAAGACGGAACGTATTGCGCGTTTTGCTTTTGACTTTGCCCTTAAAAATGGCCGTAAAAAAGTCACATGTGTCCATAAGGCTAATATTATGTATTATAATTTTTTTTTTTTAAAAAAAAAAAGAAATGTTTCGTTTAAAAAAAATTTTTTTTTTTATTAATGTATATTTTCAAATTGAAATTCCATAGGAAACTTGGAGATGGACTTTTCCTTAACACTTGTCGTGAAATTGCCGAAGATTATAAATCATCGGGAATTGAATTTAACGATATGATTGTTGACAATTGTTCCATGCAGTTGGTATCTAAACCTCAACAATTCGATGTAATGGTGATGCCTAATTTGTATGGTAATATTGTTAGCAATGTAGGAGCAGCATTGGTTGGTGGTGCTGGTATCATACCTGGTGCAAATATCGGTAGAGAATTTGCCTTATTTGAACCCGTAAGACAATTCACAATTTATATTTGGTTTTGCTTATTTGTGAATAAATTATCTTATAATAGAATCAAAAATTTCTAGGGATGCCGTCATGTCGGTAAAGATATACAGGGTCATAATACCGCTAATCCAACTGCATTGCTTCTTTCTGGAGTTATGATGCTTCGACATTTGTCACTTGGTGATCATGCCAATAGAATTAATAATGCTGTCTACCAAACCATTCAAAGAGGATCGGTACATAATCTCTTTTCATAAAATTATATTCTTTGCACTTTGACAATTTTTGATCTAATGATCAATTAATTTTTAGGCCAAGACGCCTGATATGGGAGGCACATCTACAACAACGGATTTTACCCTTGCAGTAATTTCAAATTTGTAGTAATGACAACTCAATTTTCACACGGAGAAATGTAAAGAAGGAAAATAATCATATAATGTTAAGTGATGTTTGGATTATTCATAAATTGAAGGAAAAATTTGTGAAGAAAATTTTGATTTTTGAGGGAGGGAGAATTAGATTTTAAAAAACAATGTTTATTAATTTTAAATTATTAAAAAAGAAACACCATAAATTAAATAGGGAAAATTTCATGGAAATCGTTACCCCGTTGATTTGTAATTTTGACCATTAACGTTGATGTGAAATAAAATATTTCAGAATACTTACGATAGGAAAATGAGCGTAATAATGCTGAGTTATAACGGCTTGTATTAATTTGAAATTTCCACTGAATTCTTATTTGAATGGATATCACGTGAGTTCTCTTTATTCGATAATTTTTATTGTGTGATAACTTTGCATCAATGATATACAACGGTAAATAATAAGGTATTCAACGCCCTTTTATATGATATTCGATTTTTAGGACTACCCGAAGATAATGCATGTAGAATTTAAAAGTTGAGCACCTTCCATAAAAGACGTTATACGGAGCAAACATGAGCAAAAAAAAAAGTATCAAAATATCAATCTGTATTGCTTAAAGTAAGGTTTTCTTTGTATAGTTAATGATTTTAAAGAATCAGAAAGGAAATCGTATTGTATTCATTCATAATAATCATTCATTATTTGAATACTTAATATGATCATGTACTCCATCTGCATGGTCATACAAACCACACACAAAGAAATCCATCAAAAATTTTCTCATGATGATACCCATATTGAATGTCCACAGGTTCAACCGTTCTAGCTTCTCTATTCTTAATTGTTTGTGTTTTGATAAAATTTTTGGTTATCCCTTACGTGGTTCTGCATAATGATCTCACGCGTCTCATTCTAATTTGAGAATTGTTGAATATTTTTTTTTTCTCTCTAACATTTGAAACATTGTGAAACTGCATAAAATTAAAAACGTTAAATAAAAGATTAAGGAAATTTTTTTTTAATCCGATTTTACTCCACCCCCCAAAAAAATTCACATCATTTATCATATTTGTCACACGAAAATCCGTAAACACGTAATTCATTAACAAAATAAACTGAAAATGAATGAACTCGAAAGTAGATAAGGTCAAATTAAAAAGGTATTCATAAATAAGATTTTATTTATCGAATAATCGAATCTAAAACAAAACAACTTATTGATCAATCTAAATAAGTAAATTATATAGCGCGCAAAAACGTCGAATTTCACATATGCATTTTTTTTTTAATTGACGCGGAGTAAACTCAGAGTTCATATTCTTTAAAAAGAATAAGATAGGTAATCACGCCAAGGTACTTTGTAAACAAACATTTCTGTGGGTTTAACTTTGTGTGATTCTTGAAAATTTCAAATTTTCGTCGGCAATGGATAATTACTAAATACGGCTGGCTGGAATTATAAAAAAGCTTGATTCGGCCTAGATTTTACGGAGGTATCGGTCGGGTAAGAGAAAATTTTTTTTTTTTTCACGTTTTTCATCGGGAGAAAGATATTTTTGAGGTACGGGGTACCCCAATTATAAAAGTCAACGTCATTTCCAAACCTCCTTTTATTGAAGGGAGATGACCTTCCGAGAACCCAAATATTATCGAGTCTCGGATCATCATTCCCCAGTCTATTTATACAAATGTGGTTAGGATCAAATTTTTTTAAAATCTAAAAATGGATTTTATAATCTTTTTTTTTTTTCGAAACTGTTTAATCTCCCTAATTTTGGAATTTCGGAATTTCGGAAAAAACTACAGTTTATGTGATTGTTGATGCAATATATCTTTGCTCGGACCATCCAGATACGTTTCACTGGTTCGTTTCACCATGGTTCGTTTCCCCAACGATCTTCATCCCTATAAACAAGTCCACGACGTTAAAATACCATATGATATTCACGTTTTAAAAAAGATTTCTCGCCGAACCAATCGGCATAGGTTACGGAATGGAATATTTGTTTAACAAGTTATTTTTGTGCTTGTTAAATGAAATAACGATCCCTGGTTGACAAATTGAATCATTGAACAAGTTAAATTAACCTTGTAACCTAAACATCGAATTGTGTGATGATGCGTTCATTAACTTCACAAGTTGCATCGCATTTCCGCGTGTACCTTTATTTATCCAAGCAAGAAGATCCCACGGTGCATTTTGTGTAAATTGCGTTCGTTTAATTGTTCTCGCTGAAACATTAAAGAAATTGTGCGTTCATATGATTGGATTGGTGTTCACAATTTCATATTCGTCGGTTAATGAATTTTACCAAATTTGGAAGGAAAAAAAAACTTTATTTTCGTTCTGTACGAGAGTATAAATGGCATACAACATAGAAATCGACATGTCGTAATGCATGCACATAATTATTTGCATACAAACTTGAGATCACGTACGTTTCAATATTGTAAATAAAATTAAAAAAAAAAAAAGATTACGGAAAATTGTATATATTAAGAAGGGATCTTATACTGATTTGCTTCATATAATTGACAAATAATGCCAAGAACTGCCAAGAGATCATCAATTGAAACATCAATAAAAAAAAAAAGCCTATTTTTATTTTAAGCAATTAACTAATTTGGACGTTGAACAAAAGAATAAATGGTGCGAATGTTGAGAAAGGGGACAAATCGCAACAAAATGATCCAATGTAAGAAAATCATCTCATTTAAGAATAATCTTTGGGAATTATTTTACTTTTTGCTATTTCAAATTTGAACCTCTTTTTTTCAGCATTCAAACCACATGATAAAGGTAATGAATTAATTTTAACGTTCAATTCGATAATATTAGGAATCTAATTAATCCTCTTTTGATGTTTATCGTGGTTGATTTTTAAACTGTATGTAGTGTTACTTTCACACACCTCTCTTATTTTTCTAATCAATGGAATTCGATTCGTTCGTCGTAAAAAATTTTTTACAGATAGACTTGTTACACGCAATGTATATATTAAAGTATATGCAGGCCCCACGATTGATCTATTCATTTACGACGAGACATGAATGAGAAGTCTATCATCTTTAGAGTTGGAAATGATGCAGAGTAATATTAGTTAGTAACGCAGTAGTGTGATTATTCCTATTGGATCATCCAAACCCTTACCAAGCACATGTTGTGCCCGAAATAATTGCCCACCTTTCGGGAAGGGTCGGATGGTACAGGAAAGATGTATCTGATCGACAATGAACTTGCAAAAGTTCTCGTTTTTGGTCAAATAATATGGGGGTGGGAATACAAAAGTTTGATGAAATCCTGTAGCAAATCAAGATTTTTTTCATTAATTAAAATGTCAAATGATTGCTTGCGTAAAAAAAGAATTCTCAATAGATAATAATCAGATAACACAATTTTTTTTTTTTTTTTGAAAATTTCCCCAGTTATCAACTATGATTCTTCCATATTGATACATTTTCATTATATGTTGGTTAAACGCCAATTGGTCACCTTTTTCTAATCTTCAAAAAAAAAAAAAAAAAAAAGGTGTATAAATATTTATGTACCTTATAATCAAATTACACATGAAAGATGTTACTGTGCCTCACGTCACACAAACAAATGGTCTAATCTGCCGGACATCAATGAATATGTCATTGGTTATGTATGCTGGTTGACGCGGTAATAGCGGGAGCGGTAGAGATTATAATCATCTGCATAACGGGAATGCGTCTATTTTACACACACATAATAAGGATTATTAAGTAAAATTATTCATTTTAGGTTTAAGCTAGGTTGAAAACAATAATGAAAATTTTTTTAAATCACCTTTTTTTTTCAACAAATTCAAACCTTTTTTAACGCGAGAAATCTTATCCCGCTATGGTATTAATTAAATCTATTTTATAATAAAAAAGGACCTTATGACCTCTTGTGTTGTGATGATGTTAATATTAAAATAGAATATCGAGATAAGATTTACCTTGCACAGATTCAAGGTAATCAAATTGTTAAAAAAAGCTGATGTGTCACGCAACTAAAACGTTTGTGGCTAAAAAATTGCTTATAATAAATAACATCATTAACAAAAGTACTTCGCGTGTTACGGAAGGCGGGCTCGACTCTCTATTTTTCGATACAATTCGATCCAATCCGGTGAGAATTTGATCGTCGTTAACTCAACTCTATAATTTAGAATTTTAATGACTTTTTATATTCATAGTCGTGACACATTGATCCAGTTTAAATAGATCCTAAAATTTGTACCATAGAAGGAAAGAAACAAAATTAAGTCTTCATATGTTAGAGCAAAGTGAAAAAAAAATATATATTCTGGGACTGGTTGATGATCTAGCCGCAGCACTTGCCACCCAAATTTTGATCTAAAAATAAATTAATAAATTACAAATAAATATTGGGACTAAAGATGATTTTAATAAAACACCACAGATTTTGTAACACAACGCATGCAACACACCAGTTCCTAATGAACACAGTTTCAAATCATAAACATATAAATGAAAAGAAACTAAAAAAAAGAGATTACCCAATGGACCATGAATTTCTGAAAATTCTTTGAACTTTAAAAAAAAAAAAAAAAAAGAGAGAAAAAAAAAGAAATCGGATTTGGAGTACGAAACGGAAGATCCATTTTTATTTTGAAAATGATCAGACGCATGAGAATGCAAAAGTTTTTCTTTTGTTACATTTCCAAAATAATCCAAAAAGTTAATTATAAACAAGTTATTTATGGTGGACGGTATATGTGAGATATTGCATATATTTGGGGACCATATATTTAGGAAATTCAAGCAATCTATGTACATGAATGGTTTTTATTTGTCTTCAGTAATTTTAATATGGAAAAATTTGAAAAATAATCCAAATATAGCAACAAGGATTATTTAAAGAAGAAACATCCAATCTACAATTCGTTACCAGATTTATTAAGTGATAGTGTGCATAATAACAAGGTAAATTTGAATGCATGTATGTTTATGATTTTGATTCCCACAACATAAAGAGAGAGAGAGAGAGATAAGAATTTTCTCAAGATATGGACTCGAAAGGGTTAAATCTTTTCCTCACAAGATAATTTCATGATATTAATGAACCATAATACAGTTGTTTTGCATTATTATTGTTTGAGATTCAAGAATTAAGGTTTAAATTTTATTGACGTTAAAATTGGCCGGAATTAACAAATATATCACAAATCAATTAATCATAAATCTACATGCCGTTATTTTTAAACACTGCAATCCGATGTAAAAAATTATCCAAACGATCCACGGCTGTGTGCTTTTCATTTTGATTGACTTTAGTGGCAGTTCTAATACGATGATGATAAATTGGTGATACAAATTTGATGGTTTTTTGCACTAACCAATTATATCAAATGATATTGCAAAAAAATTCACAGGTATTAAAGGATGTTGCTTGTTCCCCTTATATCACAAAATTTTCAATAAAGAAAAAAATTTTTTTTTATTTTGTGTATTTTTATTTTATTTTGTTTTACAATACTTGTATAATTTAACATCTCATGTTACAATAATTTTTGAATTTCGAAGAGGAAAAAAATAAGTATAAAATGACGGCTCTTTCCTTCATCCCCCAACTTCCTCTCGTCTCTTTAGATGTTTTTTGGTTAAAAATTATTATTTTTTATTATCATTTTTTTCTCTCCAAAAAATTATTTATAGCAATTATTAAAATATTATTAACCTTTACAATCACCCCACTTTTCACTGCGGATTTTTTTTTTTTTTGGAAAAAAATATATAAGCGCGCTCAGTTCTTATTGACCTCTCCAAAAAATTTCCAAAACAAAACACTTTATACTAATACTTGAAATTAATTATTCGTTACTTTCAAACTTTGCAAATCCGAAAAAAGATCCGTAAAATTTCCGAAGAATTTTGTTGATTTTATATTATTTAGTTCAATTCAAAACGTGTTGTTTAACATAAAGAAAAAAAAAACAAAACAGAATTTATCTTGGTGAAATAATAATCAATAATAATAAAGTCTCGTGGTTTCAAAATATTATTACAGTTCACAGATCTTAAAATATAAAAATCATATAAAGGCATTTGTATATATATACACTCGAATCAATTACCTTTGGTAAAACTCTCTTAAATTCAAAGTTACCTCAATTTTATATAAACCAAAAAAAAAAAAAATGTCGTCCGATTCAGATTCGTGTCCTCCATCTCCAACAAGCCAGTCTTGCATCACCGTATGTGTGGGTGCTTCCGATAGTGAAGATGAATGTCAACAAGGATTAATCAGTCAGCATCGTAAATCCGTACAATTTTCAAGATTCCTAGTCGTTCACGAAACATGGTGTAACGATGAATACGATCGTACCTCGATGGAACCAGCAAGGCTTAATTTCAAAGAATATGAAGAATTACTTCAGCTTCGATGCGATTTACGAAGAGAAATGGATAAAATGGTAAAGGCCGCTGCCACCCAAGCATCATCAAATAATTAGGAGAACGATAATGTTATAGAAAAGCTTTATTTGGGTTATCAAGTGGGCGTTTGGACGGAAAAATTCGGTATATTTCATTAGTGGCTTGGCACGGAACTTTTTTTTTCCCAAAACATTATATCATGAAACTTTTCCACTTTCTTTTTTTTTTTAGTTTAAAAAAACAAAAAAATCTATATTAACGGATTTTAGTATAATATTTGTGCACCTAATCAAAGCATTCATTTTAACTTCCGTTAAAAAAATAGACTGTATAGCAAACAAAACATATTACTACTATTAATTATAACTTTTTCTTGTAAAAAAATTTTTTCATCTTTTTTATGTTTCATAGAGAATCTTTAATTTGTAATAGAAACCCTATTTTCGTCAATTAATTTTTGGTTTTGAATCTGTGAAACATCATCTTATTTGTACAGCCATTTACTTTTTACCCTATCTTAATAATTCTTTGTAATTTCTTTTTTTTTCACTTACACAAAAAAAAATTAATAAAATTATATAATAATTTTGCATTTAATTGATTTTAATAACGACATTTATTAGTACTTGCAATAATAAGTTAAATCTTTTTCTTTAAGAATTCTGCTGTGTTAAATTTGTGTTTCATTAAAAATAATTTTTGACAGAATTTCCGATTTACGGGTACGCACGGACTTAATGTGAATATAACTTGTTTTTGGTTTTTTTTGTTCTAAAAAAATCGGAACAAAGTAAATTTTTAAAAAAGAGTTCATGATGCAATGTTTATATTTTTACGTACATGTACACATGTATTCCATTACCTTTGTATATTTAGTGAACATTTGATAACCCGTTAGGTTTAAAAAAAGGTTCCTTATCTTGGAAAACAATATGATAATGGCGCGTTAAAAATATTTATTTCCAATCGATCCTTTGCGGATCCGCGTGATGTTAAATGTCATAAATCTTATTGTTACGTGTCGATATGATTAAAGTTGGATTTAAATTTTCATTAATTACTTTCCCATGTATAAGAATCCGATATGATGTCATGATAAATCCCAATCCAGAATATAATAAGTTCCCTACATCTCCTGACGTTCTTTTTCCCCCTTTATCCTTTAAAATTGTGCATAAATTACAGTAATGAATGTTAACAAGGATTTGATAATTTCATCTCCCTAAATTGTGTAGACTATGTTCAAAATTACTTATTATAACCGAGAATATTCTTTTCAAACCCTTTAGAATATTGAAATTTTAATACATACGTATTGTATTGTCTTTCGGATTATGGATATTGTTTTCAAGAAATAATCTATGGCGTGACCCTATTGTAACAGGTTAAAGTTGTTGTCTTCAAACGCGTCAAAAGAATATCATGTTCTATCATTTGATTTGACAAAGGCTATTTTTATCTCTTTTTGTCTTTGCACGTGACATAAAGTGACATCCGGTATACAATGATGGGTTGTTTCAACTTCCGTCATGCTACACGAAAAACGTATCACAAAGTGTGTGTACCCGAATAATTATGTGACAAGAACCATAATTTTGCGCCAAAAACGTTTCCTTAATGTGGAAGGTTACCAATTTAGAAGATAAATAATGTGTAACGCATGTGGTAAATCATTGGGCGTAAATTTAAGAAATGTAACTTTTGTATCATGTTGCATGTCGCATATCTTGGTTCTGGTTCTAATATACACTTGAATTAAAATTTATCGAGATAATTTGATCAACAAAATCTCAAAACTTGGGAAAAATCAAGTTTTTTCATATCTTATTGCCGGATTGGGTCCTTCTTGTTATTGATTGATGAACACATGATGATCAATTTTAAGTGTTTTATTGCGAAAAGTTCATCAGTTCTGAAATATTTTATAACTTACCATATGTGTGGATAAGATTCGAGTAAATTTATTTATTACAGTAAAATATCTTACCCAACGTTGATTTAACTTACCCATATTCGTTCATTCAACTTTCTCATATTATTTCATAAGGTGAGGCCCCCTCATGATAATTTTTCATTTTAGGTTAATTAGTGTTACAATAATGTGGAATGATTATTTTTTCGAATATTTTGTTTAAAAAAGTTATTGATGTGTTGGATTCTATAGAATTAGTTTTTATTTTTCTTTTCAAAGATCAAAAATTACATTATCTTGGCTTTATAAATATATTGTATAACACTTGCATTTTGTAAATGATGATTAAAAGTAGTATAATAAAAGAACAAAACCTTATTTAAAATATTTTTACATAAATTTATATAGAATAAAAATTAATAATTGAACCCAATTTAATTATCTGTTTTATATTATCTTACCTATAAGAGTTTAGAGGAGGAGGGGAGGAAAACAAAAAAAATTTTATATAAAATCACGTGACCAAAATTTTTTATTGAAATTTTATAACTAAATACTGTAATATTATTATGAATTTATTTTTTGTTTTTTAGCTACCCTTACATTAACTTTTTTTCCAATATTTATAAATAATTTTTCATTTTCATAATAGACACTACATAAAGGATATATTAAATTAAAATTTTTTTACAAAGATTGAAGTGAAGTAATAAAATCTCTATTTGCATCATACCAATAACAAATTGAAATATTTTCTACTTTTTTTATAAAATAATAAAGTAATTCAATAGAGGAATCACAAAAAATTCAAATTCTAATAAAAATCTTTAAGATAAATTATAATTGTCTGGAAAAATTGATAATTCACATGTATATATATAATCCTGTAATATATAGCTTAAATCTTGTTTTTATTGTTCTGTTAATCATAAATCACTATAAAGACACTGTATCTTTCTACAAAAATTGCACTTTATAATCTCTAATTTTAGCAGAGATAAGAATATTATTTGATACTAATTCAGTTCTAGATTTTTCACTAATTAAAAAAAGACAAAAATTTTCTGCTATGGATTTATCATACACATTTGCAAAGATTTTATAGTGATCATAATTATCTATTTAAAATGTATAGTTAAAAATAATCATATTTATTATTATTATTAAAGCATATTAAAAAAACATCTCATGATAGTATTAGATCAACTTTTTGAAAAATGTCAATCAGCATTTTAATAGAATAACAAATTTTACAAGTAATTTAACCACATTTTTTCATCTAAAAATTTATGAAAAAATTAATATTTAAGAAAAATCTTATTTATAAAATAATTTCATTACCTAAAAAGAATATGTTCTTTCTTGACAATGAGTTTCAATAAACTTTACTAAGGTTTATATTTTTGTAATTGAAGTTGAGTAGTTTTATCTTTAGTTAATATTGGATCAATTCATAATATATTTTTTAAAATTAAGTAAATTAAGTTTATTAAATAAATAAATAATAATAAAATTTAAAATTTTTAATTTGTAATAAAAATATTACCTTAAATATTTATGTAGAAACTTTAATTTTAAATACTTCATTTTTTAAATTAAATGTTTCATATACCCACAAAGTAATTCTTAAACTATTTTAATACATTATTCTAATGCTACTTTTAAAGATAAATTTTCATTTGCATTTGCTTTTTCATATATATCCTCTAATATCTTTAAAGTATCAAATTCATCTTTAAACTCTGTTGACATTTTTTCTCTTTTTATAATAACATCCTAAAGTCTATAATTTATTACACTCATAATTCTTTTTGTAGAATTATACCAACTGTGATATGAAGCTATCCTAACTGCAATTAATTACAATCATTTGCTAAAAACAAACATATTAAAATTACTTAAACTGATCCAAAAGTATATCTGTGATCAGGTTCTCCATCAATATATAATAGCAAAATTAAAGGTAAAATTTAATTTTAATATTGATGATTTATAAGATTAAAAAATTCTGTTGAATGTCTTAATGTATTGCTTAGTTAAAAAAACAATGTCTTTATAGCATACATACTATACATGAAGTCGAAATGAAAACCCAAAAAGTCAAAATGTTTCAACTTTGGAGGTAGGGATGGGTTAGTCCTGGCAAAACCGGTCCGCAAATCGATTAATGAATTGGTCTACACGATCTTCGGTCCGTGATCTAAAGACTGGTCTGAACTGGTTTATATTATAAAATATTTCATCCAATAATAATGTGACAAATTTTGAGTGTAATTTGTTACATAATAGTATAATTAAACTTACCATTTTGATACTTTATTTTGATGCATTGTGTGAACTTTTTAATTTTTTTTTTCTTTAAAAAAAAGCTATTTTGAGAACTCCATCTTTTTTTTAAAAATAATACGAACGATTTATACGCTTAGAGATGGGTTAGTCCTAATAAGATCTGTTTGTAGACCAGTTAGCGAACCAGTCTATAAAGATTTTAGTCTATGAAATTAAATTTCATCCAATATTAATGTAACACATTTTGTGTGAAATTATTTACTATTATGATCTAAAATGATGTAATATTTATGTAATATTTTGATCTACCGATAAATTTTTTTTTAATTATAAAGCGATGTAACAATGTATTTTTTTCTTTTAATGTTTAACGAAACATTCATTATGAAATATCTTAATTAAAGATGTAATTTCCATTTTCTACTTTAATAATCTTTATAACATCTTTTTGCAAACGTAAGCTTCTCCCGAAAAGATACTAAAAAATATTTTTTCATTTTTATTTACATGACATTCTGATAATTCTAAAAATTCAAAATTTATGTCATAAATAAAGAACTTGTAATATTATAAATTCGATCACACTTAACGCATTTATGTAATTCATTTTTACTTTAAGCTGTAAATAATGCTTTTATAAATTGGAACTAATACTAATATACTTATTCTTTTTATTAGCTAATTATTTACTTTTATATTAGTATTTCATAATGGAAGTTGAGTTTGAACAAGATTATGAAAACACAAATGAAATTTTATCTGATGAATTAGCAAGTAATGTCAGATCAGATTCTTTAAGCCATAATAGTGAATCCGCAACATGAATTGGTCCAAAATTATCTTCAACAGTATGGAATTTCTTTGATAAAAATACAGTAGAAAATCCAGGAGTTCCAGTTTGTCGAAATTGTAAAGCAACCTTTGAATCTAAAACTTCTATATCATCTTTAAGACGCCATCTAGATTCTCACCAAATTGTTGCACTAAAAAGGCAACGATTTATTACTGACTATAGAACAGATCCACATATACAAAAAGATTAACAAGAACGAGATGATTTAGTCATAAATTGGATCATATGTGATCAGCAACCATTTACAGTTATTGAGTGTTCTGAATGGCGTGAAATGATTTCTAAATTTGATTCTCGATATCATTTTCATAATAGACAAATAATAAAGGATCAAATTATTTTTTCGTATGAAAAAAAAAGAGCAGTATTAAAGATTTAATTATTCAAATACTGGGAAAAGTTTCATTTACTGCTGATATGTGAATTGCATCAAATGGCCAGGCTTTTCTAAGTTTAACCACTCATTATATTGATAATAATTGGCAATTAATCAACTTTCTGTTAGATATTATACCTTTTTCAAATTGTCATTCCGGGTTTAATATGGCTGATGCAATTATGAATGTTCTTAATAAGTATGGATTAGGAGAAAAAGCATTAGCTTTAACAACTGATAATGCATCCGCTATGATTGTTTGTGGTAAATACTTATCTGATGAACTTGAGTTAGAATTTGATAATCTTGCATTTTCTCATTATAG
>CAMKVN010001645.1:0-17352 GCA_946474995.1 Funneliformis geosporum
CTATGGCGGAGATCTCCCAGATCTTTTTTTACCCAAATGTAAAGAAAAGAACGAACGACATATTAATGAAAAAAAAACTGCACATCGATAAATTAGTTTTTGAAAAAATATCGCATCTTTTTTTATTACTTTAAATCGATTGACATCTAATATTACACAATATAAAAAAGATCGACATTTGATTTTATCACCTCGTGTTCACGTGAGCTAACATGCTACGCGTAATGTGGTTAAAAAAATTTTATCAATTCGTGGATCAACAGCGTTTATATAATACGACACAATTTTAACGCGTCGTGTTTTGGACTCTAGCTCTAGTAAAGCAAACTTCTTGTTTCTTATTATCATAAAGGCTTGATATATTATAACAAATATTTCAGTTTGAAAGTAAATTTAACTTTCGGGTGAGAATTTTTAAAATAAAGTCTTTTAATATAAACGACAGATAGTTTTATAAAAAAAAAATTTCTGAGCACGGTAATAAGAATAATATATTTTTTTTTTTTTGAAAGATTGATTCCGCAATGTCTTATTCTTCATACTTTCAAGATCAAGGAAATTTAACAATGATTGATAAAGCTTCAAATGACGCTAATCCTTCATTGGATGAAACTTCCTCATCTTATTCCAAATCAGACCTTGCTATATTTAAAGCATCAGAAAGATCTTTGATGACCAGAAAGACTCAACGTAATACAAAAGTATTTCGTTCCGCTTTTCAAAAATTTCCTGCTACCACACCGTCCATTCAGAAAAACACACCTATTCCTTCTGTTCAGAATAATAATAATTTTACACCATCTTTTCAGAAGAGCACTCCTATTCCTTCTGTTCAGAATACTTCTTCTTTTCAGAATAAATCGTTAACATCTAATCAGAAAAACACTTTTCAGAATAATACTTCATCATTTAATAATAACCAGAAAAACGCAACCACCTCTTCTGTTCAGAGTAATTTACCTTTTCAAAATAATTCTTCATCAGAAAATGGTATGGATAAAAAACAAGAACATTTGAAATCTGAAAACAATTCAGCCGTTGTAAGTATGCAAAAAAGAAAAGGTGCTACTTATACGTTTGATGGCGAATGGTCGGATGATGATGTTTGGCAACCTAATTCGAAAAAAAGATATTTGGAATCTGTGGTAAAAAATCGAGATCGAGGCGTTCTAAGTGAAGTGAATAATAACAAAGAAACGTCAAGCAATCACGAACTTTCCGAGGAACAACAACGTATCTTTGATTTAGTGGTATTGAAAAGAGAAAATATTTTCTTTACAGGATCTGCCGGAACCGGAAAAAGTTTTCTACTCCAAAGGATAATTTCATCACTAAAAGCCCGTTATGGAAGCGAATCAGTGGCGGTCACTGCAACTACCGGAATTGCCGCGGTGAACATAAGTGGAACTACGCTTCATTCTTTTGCAGGAGTGGGCCTTGGGCGTGGCTTTGCTTCAGAACTCGTTAAACAAGTTCAAAAATCAGTCGCAGCACGCACTAGATGGAAATCTATTGATACTTTGGTTATTGATGAAATATCAATGTTGGACGCACAATTATTTGATAAATTGGAGTTTATAGCCAGGACGATTCGAAGTAATAATCGTCCTTTTGGTGGGTTACAACTGGTAGTTACCGGGGATTTCTTTCAACTTCCACCGGTTTCAAAAGACAGGAGTAGTAAATTTTGTTTTGATGCTGAAAGATGGAAGGTTTGCATTAAACATACTATCCAACTAACTAAAATATACAGACAAAAGGATTCAGAACTAATTGAATTACTTAATGAGATGCGTATTGGTGAAATGTCCGACAAGTCCTTGGTGCTTCTTAAACAATTGGAAAATGAACCCAATTATCCCGATGACGGAATAAGACCGACAGAACTATATCCGATTAATGATATGGTGAATAGGGCCAATGCTACGGAACTAGGCAAAATCTCTCATAAATTATACACTTATACTTCCGTTGACTGGGAACCACTCAGATTTGGACAGCTTCAGACTCTTTGCAAGAGTTGTCTTGCGCCAGAAAAGTTGGAACTCAAACGCAATGCGCAAGTGATGCTCATCAAAAATTTATCCAAGGATCTCGTCAATGGAAGTCGAGGTGTCGTGGTGGGATTCTATAATCAAGCAGATGGAACAAGTTATTACAATGGAGAAGATGAAGCGATGGCGGATGTAAAATTACTTCCCATTGTAAGGTTTACACATTTATGTGAAATGGTTATACAAGAAGCCGAATGGAAGTTGACAAGTCCTGGTGATGTCGTCCTAGCTAGTCGTAAACAAATTCCTCTTGTCCTTTCATGGGCGATTAGCATTCATAAAAGTCAGGGGCAAACGTTAGATAGGGTAAAAGTTGATCTTAGTAAGGTTTTTGAAAAGGGACAAGCATATGTAGCTCTTTCTCGCGCGACTTCAGCCAATTCACTTCAAGTTACTGGATTTAGAAGGGATAAAGTAATGTATCATGAAAGGGTAAAGAAGTTTTATCAATCTTTAACTACAATTTGAATGAAATACATAAAAGTACATATGTAAGATCAAAAATGGGATGTATGGGTTTTGCTGGAGATAAATGTGAATCATGCTATAAAGAAATATTAGGAAAAAAAAAATTGATTGTCTAATACTGATGATGAACTTGCAGTTTTTTTTTATTTTTATCTTTATTTTTATTTTTTTAATAATTCAAATAAGAAATAATAAGAATAATAGGAAATTAAAATTGAAGCAAGCACATTATCAATGAAATTTTCTTCTATGAATATAAAATATTTTATTCAAGAATATAAGTATTATTCTCGAACCGTTTTTAATTTTAATTTATATAAACCAAAAATGATTAATCACGTGAATGTTGCCTATTCATATTAACTTTAACTGATATTTGATAAGATAACAAAAAATATATATTTGAATTTCTACCATTTGATAATTTTTTAAGTCATTTTTTCAATCTCAAAAATGCCAGAAATAACTATTACCGTTAAAAGTTCTAACGATCAAAAGTATAACGTAAAGATAGACACTTCTAAAACGGTCCTAGAATTCAAACAGGCCATTGCTGAAAAATGTGATACTGCAGCAGATAGACAAAGGTTGATATACTCTGGTAAAGTTTTAAAAGACGTTGATACACTTGAAACTTATAAAATCGCTGACGGTCACACTGTTCATATGGTGAGGGGATCTACACCAGCCGGTACGTTGTTTTTATCAATTTAAAAATTTAAAGAAATTGTGTTTGATATATTCTGGTAAAGACTGATACATTTGAAACATAAAAATTTCAGCCGCTGACGGATCTACAACCGGTAAGTTTTTTTCTTTTATTAATTTACAAATTAAGGGAGTAATGTTTGGGTAGGGAAATTTCGGTCTTTTTTTTTAGTGTTGATTATTATCATTTTATTTACTTAATGAATTAAATACATATTTATCGTTTTGAGAATCGCACTTGGTTATAGATCTTTCATTAATTAATTTCCCATTTTGGTATTTCTAATTAAAAAGTAAAAGGCTCATCATCACAATCATCTCAACGAGACCCAACTACGCAGACTCCTCAAGCCAATCCAACCCCCGTTCCTTCTACAATCAATACACCACCAAATCTATTTGGAGGGTTAGGTGGATTTCCTAGTAACACACTCGGCGGCGGCGGAAATATAGATACATTACAATCTTTACTTGGCAATCCTGCGACCATGCAGTACATGTCGCAAATGTTGCAAGACCCTAGATTCGTTGATAATGTGATTGCTATGAATCCACAATTTGCATCAATGGCACCACAATTGAGACAAATGATGCAAGACCCAGAATTTCAGGCACTCATGTCAAATCCTGATGCACTTAGGAATATGGCGGCTTTATCTTCATATATGGGGGGAGCTTCAGGACCTTTTACTGGAGGTAGTGGTTTAACCGGATTTGCTGGTTTGGGTGGATTAGGAAGTCAACCTACTGGCACTAATCCCGCAACGACTACACAACCTTCTACAACAGACACGACCAATCGAACAACAACAACTACAACAGGAGGTACAACACCTAGTAACACAGCTCCTAATACATCAACACCTGCACTTAATCCTTTTAGCCTCCTTAACCCTTCATTTGCCGCAGGTAACCCAAATTCTACACAACCTTCAATGCCTGCTGGATTTGATCCATCATTTTTGTGGGGCTTTAACCCTCCATCTACGCCACAACAACCTCCGGAAGAAAGGTTTCAGACGCAACTTCAACAATTGAATGAAATGGGATTTTGGGATGCACAGAAAAATATCAGGGCATTGCTGGCTTGTGGTGGAAATGTCAACGCAGCAATTGAAATGTTATTGTCTGGCACCATTTAACTGAGTAAGGTGGTTTTTTCTTTTTTGTTTTTTTTTTTAAAAAAAAATCGGCTCGTTTATTTTTTTATTCTTTCTTTTTCTTTTGTAATTGTAGTTGATGACTTTGACATTTTTCTCAATATTCGAAATTAAAGGTTCTTTAATGCAATTATTATTATAATTTTTTTCTTCATTTGTATCAAATTCTAATTTTTTTTTTATTTTTCCTTAAAAAAAAATTATCATTAATATTATTTAGCATCTTTTTTTTTTTTGCTCTCTGAATTTCAAATACCTTTATTAAATAAAATAATTTTAAATGAATCTTTTTTATAATACGCAAGGTGATAAATCACGTGATTACGGAAGGATGGTTTAATTTATTTGTCCTAATTGGGATACCTTAATTGTCATGATCTTCGAAAGATCGGCAAATACAAATTTTACACATTAACGCTTTTAGTAAATAATGCAATTGGAGAGGCTCGTGTAAATAAAATAATGATATAAATAACTTGCCCTGAAAAGGAGGAGGTTTTTTCATGAAAAAAAAAAAATTTCCTTTCTTTCATCCGCTTCGTTAACGATAAAAAAAAAATAATAATAATAAAAAAAATAAAAAAAAATTTAAAAATTTAAAATAAGATAAAGTATAATAGAATTGTTTTTTTTTTATTTTATTTTATTTTTTTTGTTTTTATTTTATTTTTTTTTTCTTTTTATTTTTTTTTCCTTTTTTCATGATTAAAAAAGGATGTCATTATATTGGTTTGAAACGAGATTTGATAGGAAATTAGCACCATACCCTTCACCAAAGTTAAGTCAAAAATCAAAGACTGATGGACCGACGGGGCAAAAACTTATATCACAATCCGAAATTGTTGACCATATCATTGCGAATAACATTGATACAGGAACTTTAGCAAAGATAGAACGGTATATTTCCATACCACTTAAAACACTTATTACTCCGAGATTGGGAAATCGTCGTAAGACTTGTAATAGTATACCAAGGCCACAAAACAATTTTGTATTGTATAGAAGGAATTTACACGCAATTATCTCCAATGAACAAGGAAGTGCGACGGCAAAAAATTTTAAAGTGGTATCAAATTTGGCAGCGAAGAAATGGGCGGATGAATCGAATGAAATCAAGCAATTATTTGAAATCATCGCCGATTGTGCGAAAAAGGTTCATGATTATACTTACCCCGAATACGTTTATCAACCTAGAATTAGCGGTAAAACCAGTATGAAATTCAGACCCATTATAAATGGGGAACCTTTTGTTGAAGAAAAAAAACCGCAAAGGAAAACGGTTGTTCCATCACTTTTACTTTCAACCTTTGCGGTAGCCAAACCCGGAACAAACAATAAAAAAAAGGAAGATTCAAAGAATAAAAGGCAAGTGATAGATTTAACCTTGCAAGAACGAAAGGCGGAGATGAACTCGAAAGAAAAAAATATGATAGATTTGAGTGTTAAAGAACGACAGATTGAAACGATAGATTCTACTTTGCAAAAACAAATGATAGATTTGAACTTGGCAAAACAAGAAACAGTTGAGAGCTCAAAAGGACAAATGATGGATTCGAGCTCGCTAGAACAAACGATGAACTCAAATGAACGTAATTCAAGTTCTCTAAAACAAATGATAGATTTGAACGTGCCTAAACAAGAGGAAATTGTGAACTCTGGTGTGCAACAGATGAAAATTGATTCAAACTCGCATGAAAACACGACAAATAATCAACAACCAACACAACAACCGGAGCAACAAAGGCGACGACAGGCCCCTTTTGCAAATTTACTTCAGCCTATCGACATTACCATCACTTCTAGTTTTATGCATTCCGCTTATGATAAACAAATAGTGAGTTTGTTTAACGGGTATGCATCATTGTAATAAACCTCGGTTGATTTCGGTTAGTGGGTAATTTTTACGAAAGGGTTGAAATTAGATTTATAATTAGTTAAATCAACTTCCCGTATTATTAATTATCGTTCTTGGATGTTCGTTTTTTTTATATATATAAATATGAATTATGATTATTTTTCTTTTTAGAGCAATTTTATTAAATGGATGATGATAGTAATTTTTTTTCTTCAAAAAAAAAAGTCTCCTTTCGTAAGAAATGTTTATTTTTTTTTTTTCCTTCATGCCGCCATTATTCATGTTAAATAAGGAATACATATTGTTCCATAAAAATAAAATCATCCGAATTTAGTAAAAAAATATGTATGTAGTATCCTGTGCAATGAGATTCGTCACAAATATTGCAATGTTTGAATCACCCATTCAGAATATATTTTGATTGAAGGTATCAGAAGCGAATAAGAGGAGGAGGAAAAAAAGGTTTACCCATCCTACCAAAATATTACTAAAATTATGGTCAGATCATCACCTGACGTTGATTTGATCTGCATTATCGAGAAAAACCTTTGATATCTTCCTTCCTAGGAAAAGATGATCGTGTGATTTAGATTCGGCGGGAATTTATGTCAGGGGGTTACCTAATGAGAAATGTTTTAGGCGAGTTTGTAAATCAGAATGAAAGAAATTAAAAAATAAAATTTGATTTTTGAATTTTGTATTGTATCCATTTTTTTTTTTTGTTTTCAAAGGGAGACGAATGACGAAGCGTGATGGGATGGCAGAATGATTTTAACCGAACAATTCAAAAAATTCCGCCCAACAAAAAAGCGACCAATATCATTCGGCCCGAAAATAGAATATTTGTACAAACGGTTTTTTTTTTGCATTATAATGTCATCATCATTGATGAAAATGATGATTGATGACTGATGTTCTTTTGTCAGATAATACAACTACGATCCTCTTTTTAAGCAATATTAAATGTGGTGAAACGTAAACTTTAATGTTAAGATCCGTAAACTACAATAGTATATTATGAATTCTCTAGAAAAGCACCAAAAATACAAACCAATTTTCTTTCACACGATAAATCTGTGCCAAAGCTCCTTAATTTTTTTTATCCATTGGGAAGTACTAATTTTATCAAACTAAAATTGCGTGAGAATTGAATACCATTACCACATTTTGAAACCTTTTTTATTTCATTCAAAAAAAATGGATAATTATGTAATTTTTACAATATGATAGATATCTTAACAATGAAGAATTGTGTATTTGAAAAAAAAAAAAAAAAAGGTTTTAACATTTGTTGGGAAACAAGGTTTTTTTTTTTTTTTAATTATTATTATTTTGAATGCAAACTAAAAAACCGCCCACAAAACTAGAATGGCAAAATGAATGCCTTACTGAGACCGGTCAAGTGGTAAATTTTTCAAGGTAAGATGTGATATATATTTTGATCCTTTGACTAAAAGTTTGTGACCTTTTCTCGCGTTTTCTTCAAAGATAAATTGATTTCTGTTACACCGTGACACGTAATTTATGCACGATGATTAATTAACGCTTCAATTCTGGCGAGAATGATCATTGCTTATGTTGTGTTTTACACATATGACTCTCACATAAAATTTTTAAATATACTATATTCCAGAACGAAACTTCCAGAGAAGGGTAATCTATATGAAACACAAACAAAAATATTCTCAAACAAATAATTCTTTTTAAATAATGTTACAACATTTATTTTATTATACGTTATCCTTTTTTGGACGGGATTTCAAAATAAGGCTTAGTATTGTCATTCCCCACGCGTTTTAAATAAATTTAGGAGCTCTCTGACCTATTTCGTGTAATTATTTAAAGTTATAAAATTGGATTTTTGGCAAAATCCTGTAGACCCTGGGAAAATAACAGGCTTATCTATGTCTAATAAAAAATAAAAATCACGATACCGTGTTAAAAAGGAATCATCGATCGTTTCTGTATGCGGTGCCATTTTTTTCGACCAAAATGAATTTCTTGGGAAAATTTCTTTTTTATCGCTCCCTATAGATTTTCTCAATCTCCTTTTCTTTGATAACGAAAATAAAAGTTAAAAAAAATAATTTATTATTAATAAATGAATAAAATAAAAGAAATTTCTTTTTTTTGAATACAACTAGTAAAGGCAATTGGGTGACTTACTTTATTAGGGATTTGGAGCGAATAAATGCAAGCCATTTATTTGCAATTACGTTAGAAGTAGTTCGGTTTTAGGCTGTGTAATTCAAAACAATATCGTTATTGTACATACAATATACAATATAATTTAATATAAATAATTCTAAAAGCATTTTTATACAACACTATAATATTTTAATTTAGTAAATCTAAATTATGTTTCATATATAGGAGAAATTTTTTACAAAATCAGATGATGATTCTTTGATTGTGTATCATTTATATGATATGAATTAGTACCACATGATAGAAAGGCGCGTGGAATGGGCAATTATAGATCTTATTAAATAACGTATTTAAATAAATCAAAAATACTTCCTTTTAAATATTAGTGACTTGTTCTTTTTCACTCTAAAAAAACTCACATCTCTGTTGAAAAAAAAAAATCCCCTATTATTATTTATATTGTTAATTTATTATACCATCAACTGTTTGTTGTTGTTGTTTGTAATTCAGCCCTTTTGCCTTGCTTTTTTTTTCTCTTTTGATTTTCTTGAATTCTTCACAAGGTTGGTTTTGTTCTACTTTGGTCTTGGTCATTTCTGATTGGTCAAATAGATAAACCTTTCTTAATAAATAGGAGTGTCGGTCCTTCCTCGATTTCAGTTTGGATTCTCTCCAATCAAATTTGCGCCTTGATTGACTTCTTTGAGGACCAAAGCAATAACGAGCTCACACAGCTAACTTTTGCCCTCCTGTCGTTGTGTGTCGCTTCTCACCTTGTCCTATTTTTCACCCACTCGACTTCCATAAAATATAAACTAAGAAAAATATAAAAAAAAAAATTATTATTTTAAGGCAATAAACTTCCTTCACTTCCTTTTTCTTCTCTATCTTTCTATATATATATATTTTTATTATTTTTTTTTTTTAAAAAAAGAAAAGAAGGCTCCTCGCCAAGTTTCGATAGTTTTCTCAATCTTTGGTGTTCTCCTATCCATATTTGGATTCCAACTTCGTCGGTACTTTTTCAAATTTTTTTTTTCTATTTTCATTTTCTATTGGTTTTCGTTTTAATGGTTTGTTGAAACAACAACGCTTCTTTGTTGAAGGAGCTTCTTTCAAAAGTGTCGGAGTTCATTGTATTTTTATTAGTCACGTTATCTTTCATAATTAAGCACAAAATACGTGTACCCTACTAGTTATTGTATATGTGTATATAATGACGCGTCAGCCACCTTGAGGCTCAGAAACTTTTTATTATTCATAATATATATAAATACTCTTACTAACGAATATTTTTTCTGTTTCATTTGACTTTGCACTCTGCCTTTTTTGCTTTGGCTTCCTTCTTGTGGTCTTCCAATCGTCACGCTATCTCAATACACTATTTGTAACGCGTGTTCAATATAAAAATAGCGCTGGACGGAACACCAAATCAAGTTGACATTTGTAAAAAAGCACTAGTCAAAATCCAAAGAAAATAATAAAGCGTCCCCTCACTCCTTTGGTCGACACTTTCTGTGAGCAGTCAAATAAGTTTGCGGGACTCTGGTTTTATTGAACGTACAGCTGGCTAATTAGAGAAATATAACTTTTTTTTTAAAAGAAAAAATAAAAATAATTAAAAAAAATTTCGACAATTATTATTAGGACACTGGTTTTTTTATTCTCTTTTTTTTGCTTTCTTCCCTACAAAGAACCATTTGATTTCTAGTTTGGTACTTTTTTTTTTTGTTCTTTAAAAAAAAAATTTTTTTACCTCCCTTTAGTTTTGTGTTCAACGTTCTGATTTTTTTTATTTGCTTTAGCGAGCACATAATGTTCTAAAGTCCTTACCGCATTCCCGAATTTATCCTCGCATATTTTCGAGTTGCTCTGTTAAACAGTTCAACAAGAATCCCGAGTGCCACGTCTATTACTTAATAAAGTTATGCAAGCAAAATATCACTCCTTTTGAAAAATCACAAAATTGATTGATATTGGTATCGTGAGAAACAAAAACAACCTTTTATTTTTATTTTTATTTTCAAATCACGATCCCTATCCAAACTTTTTTTTTATTTTTATTTTATTTTCACTGTTTGCATTATATCCCTTACTTTCTGTATCATCTAATCTCTTCTCATCTCTTCTTAGTTAAGAGACAATCCTATTTCATTGTCTTTTAAATTGTAATATAGCCATATCTTATACATAAAATATACATATTTCTTTTATTTTATTATATATATATTTTTTTTACCTTTTTTTTTTTATTTTTTTTTTTAAAAAAAAAACCCCCCACCACATATTTCAAAAATTGCTGACTGTTTGTCAGTATGGCGTTTTAAAAAAAAGGAATCCATCATACAAAAAGATGACCTTACTTTTATTCAACAACACAGATTTCTCATCATCCATCACGTTTACAACGTATTTGGACTCTAGTTTTCCTTTTGATCAGATCGAGTACTATACATCAGCCAAAGAAACAACAACACACACTTCTTGCTATCTACTTCATATCTCTGTTCCACGTCGACGACGCAAGTCTGTCGAGAAAGATTTGGATAAAAAATATCTTTCTTGAGTTTTAATCCTTCTCCCATTCTGTAATTATCTCTTCCGTACCTTGACCCTCCTTGTCTGCACAAAAATTTATTATTAAAAAAAAAAAAGTTATTAAAACTCAAGCCGGTTCTTGAAGCAAAAAATACTTCAAAATACCAAAAAAAAAAAAAAAAAAAAAAACCCCCCCAATAAAATTCAAAAAGAAAAAAAACCCCCCTTATTATATATAATTAATCGACACTAAAGAAAAAAAAATTGTTAAATATTTCTTAAAATCCAAAAAAAAAAAAAAAAATAATTTCAAAAAACAACATCCTAAAATATTCATGATGTTTAAAAGATCGTCATCAACTCCTGTTAGACCCGTTGTCACCGTAATAGAAGAGCCAATATCCCAATATCAGCAACCATTACGACCTGGACCTTTGTCTCTGCCAATCACATTGCCTTTCGATATCGGATCAACTATCGTTAATCCCATAGACGGCTCGGCATATCAATTGATCAAACCTCTTGGTAACGGTTCCTATGCTGTGGTGTACATGGTACGAGAGAAGAACACTGGCATATTTTACGCTCTCAAGTGTTTGTCAAAGGCAAACTTGTCGGATTATCATTTAGAAATACAGCATAATGAGGTATGTGGTAAAAAATAATACGATCTTATCGAAAACAACGATGGGCACATGTTAATTCATTATTTTCTTATCGCGTGATTTAGGTGCGTCTCCATGAGCGATTATCACATCCTAATATCGTGAAACTTGATAATTATTTCGAAACTCCTGATTGGCTCTTCCTTGTACTCGAATATTGCGAAGGTCAAGATCTATATTATTGGCTGACACAGAATAATGATGGCAGAAATCCTTTGACTGGCAAGCTGCTATCAGAGAAAGAACGTATGATAATAGTGAAACAGGTCTTTCTGCAGATATTAGATGCGGTCGGCTATTGTCATCTGAAGGGCATAGCTCATAGAGATCTCAAGCCAGAGAATTTTATTGTTATGGTCAAGAATGAATTTAAGGGTGTTCAAGTTAAGCTGACGGATTTCGGATTGGCTACTGACGAAAAGGAATCAACGGATTTCGATTGTGGATCTAAGCCTTACATGAGCTATGGTTGGTTATCTGAAAAAAAAATTTTTTTAATTCCTTTTATTTTCCTTTTTTTATTTTATTTTGTAAATTAATTACTTTTTTTAATTTGTTAGAGTGTCGAAATGCTATGCACGATACATATAATCCACGTCTAGCTGATATATGGTCACTAGGAATCATACTTATTAACTTGTTATACCATCGTTCACCATGGGCTGATCCTAATCCGGAAGAATGTAAAACGTTCGTTACATTTCAGCTTGACAAGACCGGGTTCTTGATGCAAAGGTTCCCAACTATGCCAAAAAATGTTGCACAATTCTTGGCTTCTCGCGTATTTTGCAACGTGAGTAAGGGACGAATTAATATCAAGGAATGGAAGAATTGGTGCGACAGATTGGTTGAGAAAATGTTTATAGATGAGATCGAACTTGAAGATGTGTTTGATGATGGACTGGCTCAAGGACTTTCATCATCAATTTCTAGAGAAAGTTCGTCTTATTCTCAGAGACGACAAGGACACGACCGTCATCCATCATGGTCAGATGTGTTCGGAGATTTTGAAAACGAATTATCAATTAGCAGGCATAGTAGTAGTCGCAGTAGACATAGTTGTCGTCGTTCTTCATTGCATAATAGGTCCTCACAAAACACCAAATTGGTTGAAACAAAGGTTCGATTCGCTGAGAAAGATGATGAATATGAAAACCAAGTGGAGAACGCCAATAATAGTGACGCGGACTCTGGTTTTGGAACTGACGAGGATGGTAATGGTAATATTATCAAGAGTTTTAAAGAACGCGTCGGAGCAGAGGCTTCTCACGAAAATATTAATCCCGCCAAAGCGCCTTTATCCGTATCTCCACCAAAGGTGATATATTGCAAGCCTAAACCTTGGGGTGATTATAGATCTCGTGGACACCAACGAGAAGGTTCAACTGAAAATGCCTCAGCTATCTCCAATGCAATAACTAATAGTCATTGGTCTTCTTATAACCAACGTCGTGAACGTTTGGAGCAGAGACGCAAGGAAAAACAAGAACAAACTTTGAACTCTTTGGGCGCTTACAGACGTCGTGGTTCATTGAATTTAGATACAAATGATTCTAGTCGTCTCGCTGTTGATAATAAAGATGATATTACTACTACTCGTAAGAGACCTCAACGTCCTTCAAATACGAATAAAGAAAGCGTTTATACCACTTCTCCAAAGCGAAATGAACCAACAACACGACCGTCACTTCGCAAGAAAAGTTCTCAATCCATTAATAATTTTCCTTTGGCGTCTTCTCCTCCAAAGCCATCGGTCGCCGCTTTTCAATCATCATTTCCTCCATCTAATGTTAACAAAGCGATCATTAATAATTCAAACATGTCAAAGCAATATTCCCCAAAGTCTTTTGATAAAACTCCAAAGAAAGTTGGAAGGTCCACTAAGAATCACTTGGGAAAAATGTTGGCGGGAGTAGTCATGTTTAACCGTGGTGTTAAAGTTGGTGGACAAGCTGTCAATGAAAATGGCGATTAAATAAATAAAAATAATTGTTCACTTTTATAGTTAGTAGTTTTTGATTGTTTGTGTATTACTTTCTTGATCTGTATTTTTTTTTTTTTTAATATCAAGTGAATAATAATAATAATATGAAGTTCCCTAAATTATTAGAATCTTTTTTTTTTGATTTTGCGTATTATATAAGTACGTTTGTCATCTTTATAAGATTCATTCTGTTAATACTCTCTTTTTTTCTTTTTTTTTTTTTTTTTTTTTTTTTAAAAAAAAAATTATATATATCAGAACATTTTATTTTTTTTCTTTCATTTGTTGTGTTAAATAACATCATATAAAAAAAAAAAAAAATCCGTTAAAAGTTAAAACTTATACAATATTTTATTTCACGTGTTTATCATAAAAAAAAACTATTAAATTTTACTTTGTTAAATACTGTATATATATAATTAAAACCTTGTTAATATATTACAACCATATATTAAATATTTAAATTATTAAAAAAAAAATTTAATAAATAATCATTAATTTGCAACATTTTAACAAAGTTTGAATTTATTAAATTTATTATTCGTTACTTTAATGTTAATTAATTTCCATTTAGAATTTAGGGCTTTTTTTTTTAAAAAAAATCCTCTTTTATTAATTAATAAGGCGTGAAAAAATAATATAATTGGTTTTCATATCCCGGCCGGGTCAACAAAACAGGATTTAGAAATTTTTTTTTTATTTTTTTTTTTATAATTGACCAATAAAAATGCTTATGATTAATATCACGTGATTAGATGATGAATCATATTAAGAATTTAGATTCCGATAATCACCACGAATTGAATTTTAGTTAAATCGGTTTATTAAGCATTCAATGTAGTTACCATAATGAATTAAAGAAGTTGATTTCTTTGAATTATTTTTACTATATACAAGATCCGAAACAAAGTATCCAAAATGTCAGAAGGAATTCAAAAGTTAAGTTTTTGCTTTCCCTTGTCTTTACTACCCTGTTTCCACTTTAGACGTTTTTTTGAAACAGTGGTATTACCACCACAACTACTACAACGTGGAAACTCACCTTTTACTGGTTTGATAACATTTAGATTTTCACATTCAATGCAAGCGTCTGGGTAGATCCCAGCAGAATAGTACGGTTTCTCAACTTGCGATGCACAAATGCACGAGTCGTTAACGAAGACTCTTGAAAATAGTTCACAAATAGAATCTTCCATATTATTACCTAACTCTTCTTCCATAATATTATCAAACTCTTCGTCTTCATTATCCAAATCCTCATGTTCATTTTCATCATAATCATTCTCCTCATCCATGTTTTCTTGATCATTTTTATCATGACTAATCCCATCATCATGTATATCTGGTTGTTTTGGTGGTACTGCTATTGTAAGATCACATGTATTAAGAAATGACATACCACAGGTATAGAAAATTGTATCCAAAAATTCTTGTAGTATCGTCTTGTCCTTTTTAGAAAGTTTTTTTGCACTAAATAAAAGATGCGGCTTCTCACACTCAGTACAATTTATGGTAATACCAACATTCTTCGCACGTACAGCTGAGGGGCAAAATGGCATAGTATGATTTGCTTTTTTAATTTTCATTTGGCCCTTCTTTATTTTCGTCTTAGCATCCTTAAGCGAGGGTCTATGGTCTTCTACTGTTTGCTTACCATATAACTCTTCGAATGACTTGTAATACAAGTCTTCTCCAGGTATTGGATCTGGAAGACGATGTAGTTGTTCAAAGTCTTCTGGCAAACAACGAGGAGGATGACAAATAGTACAAGCTGATTTGCCACATTTTTTAATTGAAAAAAAGTAATGTCTTGTTGTACAACAATGGTCTAAGAATTCTTGTAGATGTGTCTTTAAATAAAGATATGTTGATTATTTTTTTTTTTTTTGTATAAATAATTTGATTAAAATTTTAATTTTACTTACTCTTCGTTTTAAATGCTCTGCAGTACAGTCTTCATGGGTAATACTATCATCTACAAGTTGGATCATTTCCCAGAATCTTTCCATTTCCGTTTCTGATGCTGCAGTAAAAGTTTCAAAAAGCTCACCTTTGAGAGACTGGCGGTTGAACACATCATTAACCAAACGAATTAGATCTTGAAGGCTTGTAGTTAGATCATTTTTCAAGGTAAAATTTTCTTTAGTAATTTTACGAATTTCATTCATGGTATTACATTTGCTTAACAATTTCTCTGATTAATCGTTCATTTTGGATCGCATTAAACCAACGCTTTGTAATCCTAAATTCAGAATCGACATAATACACTCAACAGGATTTTTTCACGAATGTTGTGGTAGAGTTCGGACAGCAACAAAATAATCAAGGTCTAATGCAAGAAAAAGACAAATATATGAGAGTTGAATACGTGCATATGTGTAACGGTGATCTGGACCGCCATCTGTATAAAGACACAATACAGGTTTGTCAACAAGCTCTTCTTTAAGAAGTATGTTGTATAGTTCTGTTGCATGACGAAGAGGTGAGAAAGGCTGAAAAATTGGATCCTTTAACCTGATATTTATTTTTCCTGCATAAAAATCACCATTGATCGATTCGGGTATGTTGCATACCATTGTTACACTTGGTATGATTCCTAGTTTAGTGTAATCATGATCAGCGACTGCAAATGTAGTATCTCTACTGACTACAACTCTCTTTCCCCTCTCTACTGCAGCAACTGGAAATCCAGGTTCTCCAACCTTACAACGATGCTTATCATCTAAAAAGACCAAATTGGTAATATCACGAAACTTCATAGCAAATTCTTTTTCATAATGAAACAATACTGATGCATAGTGAACATCTTGATGGTAAGCTCGTAGTTGACGTGTTTGCACCATGAATTTTAGAGGTAATCTACCAGTAAATTGTAAGCTACTAAGTCGTGTTGGATTTTTGGGCCAAAACTGTAATCTTAGCCATTGTGCACTGGGAATTGGTGTCTCAGGTGGACACTCATGTTCAATCTGATGCAGAAGGTCATTTACCAAGATTGCAGTTGCGAGATGCATAATTATGTCATGCCGACGTTCATCTACAGCAGTTACAGCATCCGCTACTTTTCCTGCAAGAAACTGGGCTGCAGTTCTCCAAAAGGCATCATATTTGCCAAGTCTTCCACTATTATGTTCACATAAATCAATAGTAATTTCTGGATCTCTGAGTTCTAAAGCAAGCTTAACACGTTCATCTACTAATACTTCATTTGAAGTTTCAGCTGTAGAGGTATCATCTGTTAACATTCGATAAATTGTTCGAAGTGCTGATGGCTTAGCTTTTGGGAGAAGTAGATCACAAGTACGTATATAATTGATTCGCATTGTCCTTGTATGAAAACGAGATGCATCAGCTTGCAATTCACTTACAATTCGCATATTTTTTTGTAGCATTGTTATTTCATTGGCCTGTTCATCAATTTTCCATATTGAGATTGCGTTAAAAGAATTGTTACCAGAATTAAATCGGTATTCTCCAATTTTAAAAGAAAATGCATGAGATAAATTCTGGATATAATGCATTCTCTGTCTGTAATGCAAATTATTTCATTAGTCCTTTATACTAACTAATAATCTTTAAATGTTATTTTCATCTACTTACATAAGACTGATTGGTAGGTATTCTTCAATATCAACTGGTTTCCATGGTAGTAAATCAGTAAGCAAGTGTTCAAGATGACAATATTTGGCTTTGTCAACAGGTGCCACCCAAATGTTTTGTTTATGGACTTTGATTGTTGTAGCTTGATCAATAGTTCGTATAGGAGTTTCTG
>CAMKVN010001646.1:0-17348 GCA_946474995.1 Funneliformis geosporum
TATTAAAAAATTTAATTAATAGTATATAAATTAAAATTATCTTTTAATTCTTAAAGACCAACTAGGACTTATTAGGACTTTTACCAACCCTAATTATAATATAATATTATATAAAACTTATGATAATTAAAGAATTTTAAAAGTTTACAAAAATTTATGCTATGAGTTCATTTATAATATTTTATATCTTTTGATAAAATGTAATTTAAAACTTTCAGTTATGTAAATTTACCAAGTTTAATATATTTAAATTTATTTATATATAAATTATACTTTATTTAAAACAATTTGAAAATAAATTACAAATAATATAAATTAAAATATAAAAAGAAAATATTATGAATATAAAGTTATAGTAGTATATAGGAGATTTACTAGAAAAAGGGACTCTGAGCATTTTTCGTTAAAATTTTAATTTTTATTGCATTTTTAATCTAACATTATCAAAAATTAAAATACAATAAAATTAAAATTTTAATAAAATATGCAGAATCACATTTTCCTAATAAACTTCCTATATATTATCATAGCAATAAAGTTAAAATTTAGTTAAACAATAATGAGAACATTTCTAAAAAAAAGTTTGAAAAATAAAGAAAATAAATGTTATATATTTTATACTTCAAAAAATTTGTATAAAATAAAATTAATAGAATAGAAAAATAAAAAATAAATAATTAGTAGAATATAAAAATAAAAGAGAGAAATTTAATAGATTAGAGATAATAAAAGAAAGACAGTTAGTAAAATAAAGAAATCAAAAAAGAGAAAATTAGTAAAAAAATCAAAAAAGAGACAGTTAGTAAAAAAATTAAAAGAGAGATAATTAGTAGAGAAGTAAAAGAGAAAAAATTGGTAGAGAAGAAAAGAATAAAAAAAAAAGTGAGATATTTAGTAGAGAAGTAGAAACAGTTAGTAAAAAAGAAAAAAGATGCAGTAAGTATTTATTAATATTAATATTAAGATAAAGAGCTTTCATATCAACTGAATATTTTTCATTGAAAAATAAAAAGGATTTTTTTTTATCTTATAATCAAATGAATTTAATTATGTTAATTTATAAAATTTGAAATTACAACTATTTATGAAAAAATAAATAATTTAATACTGGTCAAAATGATACAATTCACTAAAAATCAGATATTTGAATTATGTCTGAATTTAGGTTGAATTGTCTTTGAATTATAATTAAATTATAATAAATTTGATTAAATTTCTATTAGCATGATTTGATGTAATAGGACTAATTTAAACATAAAATTTAGATACAATTCAACATCTAAATTCAGCTATAATTCAGATACAATTTGACCAAAATCAACCTAATTCAATTACTTAAAATCAACTACAATTCAACTATAATTCAACCACAAATCAACCATAAATCAAATATAAATCAAATACAATTTGCCAAAAATCAATCTAATTCAATCACCTAAAATCAATCAAAATCACAAATCAGAACTAATATAACAAATTTAAATTTATTTTAATTTATTAAATTTATATTTTTATTATTTTATATAATTGTCAATATATATAAAAATAAAGTAAAATAGAAAAATAAATCAAAATTTCCACCTTCAATTGACTTATCATAGTATATTTCTAAAAAAAATAAGAAAAAAAAAAGAAAAATGATAAATTTTCACCAAAAAAAATATCAACAATTTGCTTATTTTAATTTCAAGATGAGAAATTTTCTAAAAAAAAATGATAAATTTTCACCAAAAAAATCATCAAATATTTGCTTATTTTAACTTCAAGATGAGAAATTTCTTAAATAAATAATAAAAAAAAAATAATAATAAATTTTCACCTAAAAATCACCAATGATTTGCTCACCTTAATTTCAAAATGAGACATTTTTCCAAAAAGTCACAAACAATTTGCTTATCTTAATTCCAAAATGAGAAATTTTCTAAAAAAAAAATACATGATAATTTTTCTAAAAATAAGAAAAAAAAAGAAAAATTAACCCAAAAACTTACTTCTGATTTACTTATTTTATTTTCAAAATAAAAATTTTCCTAAAAAAAAAAAGAAAAAATATGAAAAATAGTAAATTTTTACCTAAAAAATGACTTATCATATTTCTAAAATGAGAATTTCCTAAAAAAAATGGTAAAAATCTTTAAAATGAGAAAAAATACAGAAAAAAAAAAGAAAAAAGTTAAAAAAAAAAAATTTCTGATTAATCCAAAAGTTTTGATTAATCTGAAATTTATTCATAATTATTCTAGTTAATTAGATGATTTTGTATAGTTTAATTGAAATATCATTTCTATTAAATGATTTATATTATTCCTTAGAGAACAATAATTTGATCATTCTAATCAGATAACTTTTCATTATTTAGAACAATAGTGTATCATTCTAAAGGAATGATAATTTGATTATTCCAATCGAATGATTTTGTAACATCTGATTAGAATGATGTTAAATCATTCAAATTGAATAACAATTATTCTAAAATGAATAATTTTTGTTTTAAAGGAATGATAATATATTATCTCAAAAAGATAATTTGTCAAATCGTTCTTATTAAATAATGATATATTATCCCAAAAGGATGATTTTTAATCATTTTTAATGAATAATCAATTTATTGTTCCTTTGGAATGATTTTTTTGATTGTTCTTATTGAATAATGATTTATCATCCTAAAGGGATAATTTTTTAAATCGTTCAATAAGAATAATGATTTATTATTCTAAAGGAATGATTTTTTAAATTATTTAATAAAAATGATGATTTATTATGCTAAAGAGATAATTTTTTGATCATTCTTAATAAATGATCGATTTATCATCCCAAAGGGATAATTTTTTTGATTATTCTTATTAAATAATGATATATTATTTTAAAGAATAATTTTTTTAAATTATTCAATAAAAATAATAATTTATCATCCTAAAAAGACAATTTTTTTGATTATTCTTATTGAATGATGATTTATTATCATAAAAGAATGATGTTTATAATTATTTTTATTGAATAATGATTATCGTTCCAAAAAAACAATTTTTCAAATCATTCAATAAGAATGATAGTTTATCATTCCTTTAGGATGATTTTTAAGAATGATGATCTATTATTCCTTTAGGATGATCTTTTAATCATTCCTATCAGATTGTTTTATTTGAAATGATTGTTTATTATTGTATCTTTAGAATAATTTTTCCAATTGAATAAATTTTGTATTATCTTATTAGACCAATAAGAATTATTTTTAGCTTAACACCTTTCTACTATAAATTAGCTATAAATATGATGACACAATTTTTGACTAATTTCTGAATTTAATCTGAATTATTAATGAATAGCAAATAGCAATTTTTTTGATTTAAACTAGTATAATAAATAAACAATTTTTTTAATAAATATTTACATAAAAAATTTTGTTGTGAAATGAAAAAAATAAATATATATTATATATATGAAGACCATTACAGCAAAAGGTGATGATATATTGACCAATCAGATTTTGAGATTTTATGATAATCATGTACCTACTAGTTTAACCATTTGAAAAATAAGGTTTTTCAATTATAATTTATTAGTAAAAAGGCGTAAAAATGCATAAAATTTGGCTTCTTTTTATCATAAACTTTCACAATTTTTATTTATAATATTAAATGAATAATATGAAATATGGTATTTATTTTGATAATGATAGTGCAAATAAAACTATTTCAGCTGCTTTGAAAGAACTAGAAAATACTTTTTTTATTAAAAATTCAAGTTCTGAAAGTGAAAAAAATATATCAGATGATTATGAAATAATGTCTAATGAAGAAATTAAGTTAATAAAAATTTTAAAAATTTACATTTAAGTAATTTTGAATTTGCCGAAAGTTCTGATAATTATATTGAAGATAGTATTTATGATGATCTGAAATTAAAACACATAATATTTATCATTTTACAACAATCTTATTAAATACAAATTCTAAAATTTCAAAAAATAACATTTTATTCATTAGATAATATTTCAATACATAATTCTAATGGAATTGATATTGAATTAAGTATTACTAATATTAATAATAATTTTATGAATAAAATAGTAAAATAGGTAAAAGTTATTATAAAAAAAAAGAATTTTGAAAACAACATTTAATGAAGATTCATATAAAAATAAAGTAGAATAACTTAATATTCATGATTATGATGGTAGAATTCAAAATAATTATAAATTAAGATCAATATCTAATAGCAAATTAGTTGATTTTATTTTGCATCCATTATATAGTACTAAGGATTATATTGAATGTATAGATTTTGTATTTAAAGCATTTGAAAGAATAGAAAATTTTGAAGAAAAAATTTAATAATTTTATTATTCCTGTAATTGCTGATTGGTCAGGACAAATTAATATAAGAAGAACTATATCATTAAGAAATGTAAATTTTATAAACTCGTAAACTCACGTAATTTTACAACATAATACTCTGAAATATTAATATTACAAAAATCATAAATCTACAAAATATTATGCTACATTTAAATTCCAGATGTATAACTATTTATGAGAAAGAAGTTTTAACTATTGTATTAGATTTTACAGTATAAATATATATATTATACATCAGGTGTCAATTTGCCTCAGATGTTAATTGGTCTAAATTACCAGCCCATTTTTATAATATTTGGGCAGTATTACTGATGATTATCTTTATCATTTCTATATTTAGTATCCCATCGGCATCTAAGGCAAATCAACACTTGAGATACAACATATACAGTGGCTTACAAAGAAACGCAAGTAGAGTTGCTTGCCTTTAAAAGCTTATAACTTACCAACTATGAATGCTAGAAATATAATTTTGTATTTGTTTTAAACCTCAAAACTTAGCTAATATTCAGTAAATATTTGAAGTGTGATTATTAATACCAATTTTGCGTAATTTAGCGATCTACATTAAATATTCTTACTTAATGAAATTTAAGTGTAGAAAAAATTTTCAGTAGGCCGATTATTCAAAAACTGATACTGTATTCAGATTCTCCTCAGTGCTTCGATTGTAAAAGCTAAAATTCGTTCAAATTGGATCAGTAGATCAGCAAAAAATTGGTAAAGAAGATTATTGCGATATTATATAAAAATGTATTTAACAATGGGTTTTCTACAAAATTTTATTGTAACTTTTAAAGTATCATTTTTAATTTAGTTTAATATACAATATTTGTACAGTACAAAGCGTCGATAGAGGCAGTACTCATTTGTTAGAGACATATTGAATAAATAATTAACCCTTTTGACTCAATCTATATAATTTTATAAACCTTTTATCTTCTACTTACCTTATCACACTTTTAACCTTTAAGTGATCCTAAAGAACTGAGTATAACAATATTAAATAATTACTTATTTTTATGCTTTTCTTTCCTGCTCCATCTATTCTAAAAAAAATATAATAAATATAGTAAAGCAACCTATTATTAGTAAGTTTAATCAATATAAGTGAATAATATTCTTTACTTGATTTTCTTTTTATAATAATAATGAATATTTCTACTTTTCTTATTTTTTAACTAAATGATAATTTTTTTATATCAGTATAAGATGATTTTTTTAATTTAGATTTTTTGATACATATAATAGAGAAAATCATCAAAAATAAAATAAGTTGTCTTGATTTTAAAATAAAGCAAAGCTTTAATCAAGTATATTTTATATTATAAAGGCATTAATCTATTCACCAAATATATTATTTACAAATATTATTAATAATTTATATTTAGATACTAAGATAATAGGAATTGAAAGTATAAACTTATTATAGAAAGAAGAACACATTAATTTTCTATTTGATTAGATTATGAGTAGCAAAAAAAATGAAAATAAAAGGTTTATAAATATATCTAAAAAAATGTAGATCTAAAGAAGAAAAAAATATAATAATATTTTATTAATAAATGTAAGAAATAAAAAAGTCTTCAAATATAAAAAATAAGCTTAATATTATAAATAGGTATTCTTCATCATTACTAATAACTCAAAACCTGAATTTTCTATTCATTTTAAATGGATCACATTTAAATGTATTAACTGTTGTTATCATTAGTAAGATAAAAAAAAAGTAAAGTAATAATAATTTTAATAATATATAATAGAACAGGTAATATTATTCAGTAAAAGTATTTCAACTTCATTCACGTAACAGATTATATTATAATTTAATTAATATCTATGTAATATTTAGTATATTTAAAATATCCATTTAAATCTAACCATCTAGTTCATATATCAATTTACAACATCTGCTTTTTAAAGTACTGTAATACTTAAAATACTATTAATATTACGTAGAAGTTATTAGTAATAATTATTTAAAGCTCATTGAACTAAGAATTAGACTTATTCTAAAAATTAAGATCTGAATTATTTGGTAGATAGATCATTAAGTCATCTGGATGATCAATAATTTTATTTAAATGAGAATTTTATCTGTTAGATTCAGATAAATTTAATATATAAATTATCACACAATTAAAATTTTTTATTTTATTTATTATATATAGTTAATGTATTTTAATAATCTCAAATTTTACACTTGAAAAAATACAAATAAAATATTTTTAATATTTTTGATTTAATTTTTATTATTAGGATATATTGCATTATCATTGAGAATAATCTTCTCTTATTACTTCATGTAATTTGTCTAAGTTCCTTTGCTGTGATAAGTAATTTTCTTAATGTCAGATTTATAATCTTAGGGAATCTTTCGTTCTACAGGTATCCAGAATTTCTTGGAATTATTTCACTTGATT
Source organism: Funneliformis geosporum (assembly GCA_946474995.1). Lineage (NCBI taxonomy): Eukaryota > Fungi > Glomeromycota > Glomeromycetes > Glomerales > Glomeraceae > Funneliformis > Funneliformis geosporum. The sequence continues at coordinate 6,782 of CAMKVN010001646.1, forward strand.
TACGAACTTAAGAGTTTAGAGACTTAGGAAATTTAGAGAATTTATTTATTTTAAGTGACGAACTCAATCACAAGTTAATGTAATAGTTCACGATCAAATTCTAGATAATAAACATGTAGAAGGAAAAGTATTTTTATTTTAAAAGTTGATTCCTTTATTTATTACTTGAACTTGTAATAAAACTGAATCTCGCAATAGAGTTCAAAGAACTTGCAAAAGAGTTATAAAAACTTAATCTGAAGTATCTAGTAAAGCTAAGAATCCTACAAATTCCTAGAATCATCAAAATCCAGAATTATGCAGATCTTCTAATTTGTGATGAACATAAAATTAATTTCAGTAACTTCTATAGATCATTTAATAATTCTTTGTAGATCAACTTTTCAATAGTGAATTTTTAGCCGATAATAGCATGATAAATTATTTAATTTTATTTTATGACAGGTTAACTGATAGGTTATATTCACCTACAATTACTTAGATTTTAAGATCATGATCTAGATATCTAACTTATTTATGAATATCTGATTGCACCTGAATCAAGTCTAATCCCTATATTAAACAACTTAGAATGAAAACTATCACTAAAATTTGATAACAAAACTATAAAGCTAGTTTAATCTATTAGTATAAGTAAAATTATTGTTGTTATAAAGGAATACGTAATGAAATACAGTACTTGTAGCTAAAAATGGTGAAAAAGTCAAATTATCTATCTTGTTTTGAAATGAAAATATTACATTAAATGAACTGTTATTTCTTAATTTACTTCATATTCTAAAATCCTTTTTAATAGCAAAAGATGCTCTAGTTATATTTCAAGTTAGTGAGAGAATTAGTAATTTATGATAAAAGGATGTTAAAGATATCATCAATACACTCAAAAAATTGCATTCACTAATTATATTTATAGAGATCTATATAAGTATAATCTTATTCATGATTAATGTGAAAATATAGTTATTATTAATTAGGGGTTTAGTATAAAAATGACTTTACATTTGCAATTAATAGTTAATGAAAATAATATTGTTTATGTTCATGAAGTTGATTTGATATGTTTGGTATGTTCATTCTATTTGATGCTTCATAGACCACTATTGGATAGAATTGTCTAATGAAGTTGATAATACCAAGAGTCAAGCATAAATTTCTTAGTGATTGTAAACATTCAGATATATAAGACAACGTTTATAATGCAATAAAAAGCTTAGATTATGATCAATTAATCTAAAATTCTAAAATTGCTAGTTTAGAGTGATTTTGATTTTATCATTAATTGAAATTTCTCTTCTAATGCTAATTTATGTCAGAATTGTGTATTGCTTCATAAGAAATATTTACTGCGCCACATTTGCTTCGCCCTCGGTAATTAGAAAAATCGCAATCACGAATTGGATGGTTATCTATATATGGGAACGTATGGTCTTTGTGCCAGAATTATTTCCATACATGTATGGAAAAAGCATGTAGATGGACGAAATTTATTGTATATAAATATAAGACAAACTTATTTATTTTAATTTATATTTGATTATCTTCGCTAAAATTCTATAACAATAATAAACGAAATTCTAATAAATAATAGCAAAAGACAAATATTTTAAATACGAAAAATTCATACCCGTATGGATTTATTTCATACATGTATGAATTAACAAAACCATACGTATTCGCTTTGCATTATTTGTTGAAACAATATCTCATTTAATAATAGTAATTTGAAAGAATAAAAAAAAAAAAATTTTTTCACGTATATGTTAAATTTTATTTTTATTTTTTTAAAAAAAGATTTATCAAGATGAAACAGATCCCTTATTAGTGTTACATAAATAAATCATAGGTTTTCTTTTTATAAATTCTGGGGCGAAATAAATCTAGAAAGAAAAAGAAAAAGGAGGAAAATCTCCGATTATAAGCCACGTGAAAGCAAAGAGAGAGGTGGAATGAGGAATATGTTCACGTGATCCATATGTAGTGCAACAATTTATAACACTTTCATTCATCCAGAGGCTAAAAATGAATGCGATGATCTTTTCTTAAAACGGTAAAACTTTCATTCAAAAATGCAAACAATCCGTTTTATCTATCTGGGGCTTATTGTTTCATAAATTAAACCAATCAATTAAATCTCTATAAATATTGTAATACTTTTGTTAATTTGTTAGCTTGTTTACTCAAAGGCATTTACAAGACCCACTTCTCTCTTCTTGTTCAAATATTAAATTTTCAAACAAACTCATAAAATGTCTCTGTCTCATAATAAATTTAATATACAGCATCTTCCATATGAAGTTCTTCAACAAATTTTTATACTTTCAAGCAATCCAAATTTTGCTTTTGTATCACGTTTATTTCATAATATCGCAACATCTCAAACAAGTGTGAAAACTCAATGGCTTTTACATAAATTTAATTACGATTGCACTAAAGCATTATATCGTGGCTTAAAATGGCGATTCTTTAATAAAACTATTTTAAATCAATTAGACTCGATTTATTATCAATCTAAATTAAAGAAGGGCGAAAATAGTTCAGATGAAGTAATTCAAGTAATTCCGTGTAAAGATCGTGCCATCCCTCAGTGGTTCTTCAGCATTCCTGATCCGAAAGGTACATATTATGAAATGGTAAAGATTCTTCTCGAACGTGGCGCTTCTCCTAATGAATCTGATGGTTATCCAATTATCAAATCTGCTCAACTTGGACGACTCAAGATGGCTAAGCTCTTATTATCCTTCAATGCTAATCCTGGTATCAAGGATAACATGGCTTTAAAAGTGACCGCAAAAGATGCAAATATTGAAATGGTCAATTTGTTGATAAAACGCGGAGCAAAGCCTGATTCAGATACCTTAAGGATAGCTGTGGAAAGGAAACATTGGCATATGGCCGAACTACTGGTTTCTCATGGAGCTCCAGCTACTCCCGAGGTTGTAGCCGCCTTTGAGAAAAACAAATGATAGTTTTTAGGATTATTTATTTTCTTTAATATTTGTAAGTGTGAATTTTTAATAATTTGTAAAATAAAAAAAAATTGGGTACAAAGTTTATATTTCAAATGATATAAATTAAAATAATTTTTTATAATATTTGCAAAATCAATTGTTTCCAATGGGATTGCAACTACAACTAATCGCACGCATCGGAAAAGAAAAGACAGAACCAATGGCTAATCCAAGTCCTAGACAAAAAGACATAATAGTTCCTGCTAAACCTTTTGTAACGCCTTCAATTTGTGGCGCAGCCATCATCGTTAAAGAACCCATGTACCCGTTAGATACCGCAAATAGCCACAAAGTTGAAAAATAAATTAAATCGCTGTTAATCATTAATGGCAAGATCCTTGCTCCATTTGAACCAACATCAACATTGCACATTAAAAAAATTGGAAAAAATATAATACGTGCAATCGACATGAGTGCAAGTTTTTTAGAATCTGTTGTGGAAAATGATTCTAAAGATGGTAAACATCGACCAAGCCAATCTCCAATATTAAATACCAAGAAATGTAAAGGTATAAATAAATAATCTTGATGAAATTTACTCTTGTCATGTTCAACGACAATTGATTTGATAGATGCAGTGATTGAGGGAAAAAGTGATAAGGTCACAAAGAAAACGAAACCCACCGTAAATGCTAGAATACGGATTTTATTAAATGTTCCTATAAGTAATTTTGTATCGTATGTAGTTTCTACATTTTCTGCACTCTGTATCATTCTGACTTGTTCTCTTGCTGGTATGTAATGTAGATAAAGAGGTAAGCGAATCAGAACAAAGTAAGATATTAAAGTAAAAAGAGAAATTATAGTAGCACATATAAAATATAAAAGTGCACTGTGACGTAAATCGTTTTCCTTTGACATGTTAAGATTTGATGATATTGGGACCGTCAAAGCACTAAGAATTTGAGAAACAGCGATTGCTGACCCGGCCAAACCTTAATGAGATAGTAAAGTTTTAAAATGTATTAAAAAATCTTTATAATAATAATATATTTTCAAAAGTTACCTTGACCGCTTCGTAATAAAAAAATCAATGAGAAATAATGTAATTCAATTAATATATAATAAAAAAAAGCATATGGACTAAAGAAAAAAGATAATTCTCCTTACCTCATGATTGATTGCGTATAAATAGGTGAAAATTGGGAGACAAGCGCGAAAATTTCATTTTGTTGAATTGCAGCCGTTGCACCCATAATACCAACCGATGTGACGACAAAGTAAAAGTAAATTGTGGGACCAAAAAACTCAACATATTGAGTTGATATTGCAATTATTAAGAAAATGAATATCATAAGCGCAATTGCAAAGGTTACTCGAAAAGATATATTTTCCTATTATTATATATTTTAAATTTAATTTAATGACAAGAATGATCTATGCAGACTTAAAGAGGAATTGTACTCACCGACTTATGAGTAAGCAAAGCAAGTCCGAGAAAGAAAAGATTCGAACTCATATATACAACAGAAAAGTAGTTTTGAAAATGATCTGCATATGCTGAACCAAGAAAACTCTGTTGAAAGAATACAGAGGCAGTAATGAATACTAAAATAAATATTGTTATGATATTTTATTTACCTTTTTGTTTATAAAAAAAAAAAAATTATATTTTCTTCTGCCATACCATTCCATCCTAATAGCATTGCAACACCCTGAAATAAAAATATCAAATATACAACTCGATAATTATCTTCAGGAGGTACTTGTTGTATTGTATCCTCTTCGCTTGTTTCTTGAGAAGGACGCTCATTAATCTCAGAAGTCGGGACAGGAGTGTATGTTTGTTCTCTATGGCCCCAAACATTTTTAAAAAACCGATAAACTCGAGAGTTCGACATGATTCACAACCAAAGATTTTCAAAACGATGTTTTTTTTCGTAAATTGGCCGGTTCGTCCATGGAAATTCCATGGAAATATCGCTGAATTTTGTGTCACGAAATACATGAATGAATCGGGTTTACTAATTTACCCCCAGGCTCTGATTGGCTGGTATAATTGAGATTAGTTAGGGTTAGGGTTAGGGCTTAGGTGATTTATCACCGGTAGTGTTTCAATTTTTATTAAGTATCTGGGGAACTTGGAATTTTTTTAGGTGTTGATGTTGATTAGTCGCCCCATCAGTACGTGACAAATAACATAGTTAAATATACCAGCCAATCAGAGCTTGGGGTAAATTAGTGAAATCGAATCAAAATAATTTTTTTAATTAATAAATAGATGCGGGTAAATTTTTTATTGGTTCAAATCTGTAATCTAATCATATATAATATGGTTTATTGAATGATTGCTTATATTGCTTATTAGTAGCCTTAAATTATTAAAATATTTATTTAACTTTAATACAAAGTCATGAATTAAAAAGAAAAAGAAAAAAACTTAAAAAATTAATTAGTAAACTTTACAAAAGCAAACAAGAATAATTTAATCGAAAGTTCAAAGAATTTATCCTTTTCGCATACGATTTCCTAATTAATAAAATAACTATCAGTAACATTTACATGACATCAAAATATACATTTATAATAAATTTACCCCATCCACGAGGATTTGCGTCCTTGAATTCATCCCATTCTCGTGCTTTGAACGTTTCTTGGTCTATAGCATGCTCGTCGTTATCATCAATTTCCTTTTTCTCCGGTATCTGTCTAATATAACATTATTGTTTAGAAGGAAATAGATAAATATCACTTCGAGATATCTGAAGTTGACTTCTTACCCTCCACCGCTAATGATATTGCCTCGTGCAGCTTCTTGATCAAGGTATTCATCAATGGTCATTGTTGGAAGACGCCAACCTGGTCTAAAAACTTGTTCTCGAATCGCTTCGCGTTGGTTTGTGATGACAAAAGGTCGAAGCGGCTATATTTTAAGATGGGATGTATTAATGAAATTTACAAATTTAAAATAATATAATTAAGTTATGAATGGTTAATTTTACCTTTCCATCTTTTGTCATTAACGGACCGCTTAAATTTTTGGAAATATTTAAGGCCTTATTATCATTCGCCAGACCTACAAAAGAACTAGGCCCAGTTTGTTCTTGAATTTTTCTCATTTGATCAAGTAATTCAAATTCTTGTTTAATTGATAATAATTGTTCCATAGATTTTTGTATGAAGAGGTCAATAAGAGTAAGAATATATTTGCGACTAAAGTCTTCTTTGTCATTGTCTCCAATAGAAGGCAACAATTGTTGTAAAGACTGATCCGATTAGTGAAATGATCTCAAAGATTAGCAATTGCCAAAAAATATTGACAGATCAAAAGGTAATATATATGAATTACCTCTAACTTCATTTTAATCTCTTTCTCTCTCTTATATCGTGCTATCTTATCTTCACGTTTCTTTGCAGCATCTTTTATAATTCCATTAGACTGCTGTTCAATAAGTTTTCTGTCCTTAATTTCATTATATTAAAGGAAAAGAAATTATACATTAATAACTGAAAAGGTCTAAACCAGATAAAAATGAATCTAACCTCCTCTTTTAGTATTTCATGCAATTCGATATTCCGTAAAAATTGTTCAAAGTGTAGCTAATTATAACGGAAAAGAATATGAAAGTATGTTAAAGAACATCGACGAGATAATTTTTTAAATATACATTCTATACAAACCTTTGCCTTATTTAGTATTTGCATTCGATCTCCGTCGACCAATTTAGTCGTTAAATCACCAAGATATGCTTCAACTAAAAGGAATCTATGTATTCACATCACATAATTCAAAATAATGCTAAAATTCTAATTTCGAACGTGATCCACTTTTTATATCTTGCCTTAAATCTCCGGTATTAATGTCTTCCACGGTTTCGTTTGCGCTAAATATACTCAATTTATCCGTCAACTCCGCGCATTTAATGAAATGTGTGATTGCAATTTTAACATCTTGCTAAAAATTAATTCTCACTTTTAATATAGAGTATATTATTAAATTGGCATAGAATTAGTAATGTGATAATGTGATATATGCCTGATATAACGGATCAGACGAAGCAAGACTTGTGGCTTCAATTCTGTTGTAAAATTTCTGTCCCAAGAGAAATTCATCCGATAATGATTTTTCTGCAGTCGCTGTCATTATTGATAAGTCGCGTTATTTATGAACTTGTTCAAAAGAATCAAAAAAAATAAGGAAGTGTGATCTAATCTTAAATTGATCTATAAGTACACGTGTCACACCTAACATGGCGTTCTTCGATTCGTTGTATAGTTTTAATTCACGGTTACACATAAGTTTGCTGTTACACATTCTTCTCAGTTACACATTCAAGTACAATGTCTACTTTAGCTAAGCCACTTAATTTGATTATAGATATTAGTTCAGATATAAAATATAAATTTCATTGTAAATTATGAACCGCTTTATCTTAGTATTTAGTTTTGACTTGGCACTTATTTTTCCTCTTACCTATGAACTACAGAAGTGAAATTACCAAAATGCCGGCTTCAAAGACTCGAAAAGTTCCTGAAAGACCGACAACACGAGCTTCTACGAAAACAGCACATGCTAACGGTATAAGAACTAAAAAATTTAGCTACCTTTTTTAAAACACAGACTTCCATTATGCTAATACCCCTTTATTCACCTTTTTTCGCTAAAAGGTGATTTTGCTGTTAAGCAACGTTTAAGGTCCTATCCCAACGCAGTTACACCCTCGTCTACCGTTTCTCCTGCGACAACGCGTGCGAGTTCTGTTGAATCCGCGCGGGAAACAACCCACCGCAAAGCCTCTTCACGAACAAATACTCGCTCTTGCCATAACAACAAAAACGATGGCGTTGTGACTCGGCGGTCTACATTACAAAAGGAATGCATAGGTAATTTTTTTGAAGTTAACCATTTTTAAATATTTACTTTGCTTATTTATTTAATACAGTCTAGCTTCATTTCTCGACATTTTGAGTTTATTAACTTATATGTTACTTCATAAATAAAGAAGAAGGTGAAATTATTTTCGAAAGTCATTCCTCAGATGACGAGGCGTTTATAACCTTGAAACATACCTACAGAAAACAAAAGCGGCGTGCGGATGAAATTGTTATTCAGTTTAAATCACTAAAAGAGAGGTAAAAAAAAACCCCTTTAACATCGTTCTAATATGTTAGTTATAGGTGCTTTTTTTTTAAAAAAAAAAACAAATTTCTATTATGTTTATCCACAGGATGTTTAATTCAAGAATAAATGATCTTGATGAAGATAATAACGCAATTCAAGAAGGTTGTCATCCAAGATTATCAAAACAAATGGATGAGATCGAAGAGAAACATAAAGCCCTGACACTAAGAGCAGAAAGACGCCGTGAATATCATAAAAACGCAATAGAAGCTGCATTTGCCGCACAAGAAAAACAGATACGAGACGAATTTATGGTAATTTTCAATATCCAAGTCGAAACATCATTATGCAACAATATTTATTCTTTATATTTATGATATAGAATGACCGGCATAAATTGAGAACAATGATGATAGAAGAGCTAGAGAAGAAGAAAAGCCAACTTAAGAGAGAATATTATAGAAGTAAGTATCTTACAATTTTTTTAAGCCACTCCCCGTGTAAATTTAGTCTTTTAAAAATTTTTCTTTCATATTCATTTTGAAATCGTTATGTTGCTTTCTTATTAATAGAACCTGAGGATAATCTGCTGGATTTGGTAATGAAAAAAATTGAAGGAACACCATTTGATCCAAATTATAAAATATTTAATAAGGGATCAGATACTACTCGTACATCTTTTCCTATTCATAACAGATTACCCAACGGACAACCGCGCACACCAAGAACTAATATTGATATTCAATATAGTCAATTATTCAATTTAAATATCCTTTATTATTATAACTTTAAAACTTTTCTTCCAAACTCAAGAATTTATCTATCATTGTTGTTTAAACTCCTTAACTATCAATACATTTCCATCCGACAGGGACCAATGAAGAAGAGATGGCAGAGGATTTGATGGCAATGCAGTTGTGGAAACCAGTAAGACTGCCGCCACAATCATCATCGTCGAAATTTCATTCCACAAATCAACCACATCCAAATATAATTTCTTCCACTTCTAGTGTTATCATATCCCCGCCTCGACGGAAAAAAGAACCCCGTACAAAACGACCTCGTCGTAATTCTAATCGAGAAACCGTTTCAGAAACACGTAGGGAAACGCCTATTATTTTAGCACCAAAAGAGTTTTCAAAGACTTCTTTAAGAGAAACGCCCAAAGTTTCTAAAACAATTCATAGAGATATACCTAGCGAGTTGCTTGGTAGGGAAACATCAAAAGAATTGCCCAGAATATCACCAAAAGAAACTCTCAAAGATATCGGTTTGCACAGGGAGACTCCCAGAGAAGTATTTAGGGAGGTTCGAGAGGTAGTTAGAGAACCGCCTAGGGAAATAGTCAGAGAACCACCGCGAGAATTACCAAGAGAAATTCCAAAAGACTTATCTATGGGTACATCGCAAAATCCAAATTCTATTATTGTTAGCCGGTGGCTTGCTGAAGATGGCACGGAAGAAGATAATGATTCAGACCAATAATAAAATAACACACCAAATATTGCTTTGTAAAAAGACAAACCGAGAATGTATTTTAGGAAAATGATTATTGTACATGATGGGAGAGGCCATGTAGGGAAGGAATTAATTTAGAGTATTATAATCTATTCACTTTTTATTAAGAGAGAAAGAAGGAAAAAAAAAAATGTTCGCTGTAATATTATTATACTTAAAGGCTAAAAAAAAAGACAAAAAAAAAATGTGGTCTTTGTTTTGGGGGGTATAAAATATTTGTATTTTATATATATATATATATATAATTATTATTTTTTTTTTTTTTTTTTTTTTTTTTTGCATACTGCAAAACTATTATTTTATTTGTTTTTTTTCCTTTTGATATGACTGATTTTGGAAATAATTTCGGACTCCAATTTTAACTTCAATGAATTATTTTATTAATATATATAATATAAAAAAAAAATGAAATCATTTTTAAATACTCATGTAAAACTATCCACTGCAAAGCAAATCGGTTTAAGATGGATTGTACGATGCATTACCATGAAAATAGAATTCAACCGAAAACGTACTTAACAAAAGAAATCTGTAATTAAAATGATCAACAAAAGTAAAAATTTTATTACCAAAAAAAATAATACTGAAAAAATTTCTTAATGCTAACGATTTTTCTTATATATCGGTCCATCATTATCTGATTCTCCATTTATAGGGGTCATTAAGTAGTATTTTTGAAGCAGATAAAAGTTCGGTAGCATCTAGAAATGGTTTAAATTATCTACTAATTCTCATAATATCAAATGGGTGTGACATAAGCTTTAATTAGTTAAATTTTTATAGCAAATCTTAATATATAAATAATATATTTTAGAAATGATTTTCATGGGTAATATCTTAAAAAGGATATGATTTACATGATCAACACATTAAAATCCTATATGAAAAATTGCTATCCCTTTGACTGTAGAGCAGGCAAATTTGCCTGCGAAGTTAAAAAAAAAGTGTTAATTTCTTAATAAAATATTAAATATTAATT
>CAMKVN010001647.1:0-17337 GCA_946474995.1 Funneliformis geosporum
ACATTTTTTATTATATAATTAAAAGATAAAACTTATTATAATATATTACATATTTATATAATTAATTTAAAAAAAAATTTTTTTAAAAATATTAATTATTTATAAAAGTAAATCAGAAGAGAACTTATAGTAAATAAGCAGGCAAATTTGCCTGTGAAACCCTACAAACTAAGGGATATGGTGGTATCCCACTAAAAATCTTTTAAATCCAGTTCAATTTCTTAAAGAAATTTTTGCAATTCATCAAATGTATAAATATATATATGAGATTTTCTTTCTTTAAATATTTTCTCTCATATAATATTTTTGCTATTGCCTTAATAGCTTCAGTAAGATCAATTATATTTACATTTTTCTTATTTACTTTCTTATTTGTCACTTTCTACTCACTTATAGTTCTATTTCCTCCTAAATTGTGATTTTTGCTTATTTAAAATCTCATTTTAATTGGATATTTTACCAAATACATATATATATTATATAAAACAATGCTTTTCATTCATATTACCTTCACTAAATTATTACTTTTAGCATTTTCTTTTTTTACGTTCAACAAATAAAATTTAAATGATTTAGTAGTTTGGTATTTTACATATTACTTTTTTCAGACATATTTTCGCTAGGTAAATAGTAAATATAAGACTTGTAAAATTCAAAAGAATTCAATTAAGATTATAATACTTTATTGTAAAAGCTTAAAGTTTATCTAATTATTTTATTCATAATTTATTACAAGATAAGTTAATGAAAAACCTTCAAAAAATATTTTAATAATTGTGTAATAATTTTTTTATATAGAATGGTTATACTTAAAAATCTAACACACTAAAGATTCTTTAATATAATTATATTAAAAAATCTCTGACAGATGTACTGGTGATAAAATGCTATAGCAATAAATTTAATTTATTCTATTTTATAATAATATTTCAAAAGTATAATAGTTTATTTTTTCATAAATGTTAAAATAAATTTTAAAAATTATTTTGTATTACATAAAAATTAATAAAGTATAACTTATTAAATCTTAGTATTAATTTATAAATAAATCAAATGATATAGGAATTAAAAAAAAAAGTCAATAGTAAATTAGATATAAAAATGATATGTAATTAACATTTAAGGATGATATATATCATTTTATCACTTATTATTTGGCAAATGATAAATTTTTAAATGATTATATAGTAAATATCTAAATCATTTTAATATCATTTAAAATTATTTGATACTATGTTAAAATATTAATATTCTAAATTTTTATATAAATTAATATATATTTCTAATAAATATTTAATTATTAGATCTGATTATTAAAAATTAGCTAAAAATGATTTATTTTAGAAATTTAAAATTATCCATGTATTACAGTTTACTTAATAAAATATTTGTACAATTGTTCGTGTAACATTCCTATTTTACGCTTTATTTGGTCAGATTCTTTACTGACAGCCATTTCCACTAAATATAACCTGTGTGCGGCTTTATCATTTTCAAATATTTTTTTTTTGCAGTGTTTTGAACATACTACTACTTATACCGTAAAAAGAGACCTTTCAATTTTTAACGGTAAAATCAAAAAAATGCCACAAAAGATCAATAAAGAAACATCTTTAGAATGTTTGGTTATCATCGTTCTAGACGGTAGCTATCTTTTAGAGGACCACTTTGAAACTATTTTTGAGGCTTACCTTGAGCCTATACTCAAGTAAGTAATAAAGACAAATTTAAAATGGTTTTATTTGTTTATAGAATTTAATGATAAATCTTTGTACGCTCTATATAGAATCATATTTTATTTAATAATTAATTTTACAACCATTTTTCAGACATATGAAACTGCCTATTCTAATAGAGCAAGAGGACAAAGATAAGAACGAAATTCAAAAGGAAAAAATTACGGTAATATTAATTAAATAATTAAAATTTTCATCTGGTAAGATATTTATCATGCTTAATTTTTATTTTAAATAGCCCAAGTTGAAGTGTGGTCTTGTTATTTTTGGGAACTATGAACCTATTTCGCGGTCTCCAGTTACGACATATTATTTTGAAGAGAACTTATCACAATTCGAAAAGCTTATAACAAGCATAGAATTCGAGGACGGCGGTATGAGAGAAAATGCAGTAGCTGAAGGTTTAGTTGCTGCGCTAGAGGTAAATATAAATTGTACACGTTCAAAATTTTTTTTTTTTTAATATTAATACCCGTTTCATTAGATGTTTGATGCATATAAAAGTCGAACGAACTCCGAAACACTTGAACCAAGAAAGCATTGCCTTCTCATATCTAACAGTCACCCATGTCCTGATCTCGTTCATCGAAATATTGATGAGAAGTATGATCAATTTTCTATGAATCAAATTGTAGAAGAGATGCAAAAAGTATGTTGTATAAGTAATGTAAAGCTTCTAGGTTTTAATACGCTCGATGTATTAATATTTATATGTTTTCTTGTTCTATATAGCAAAATATTCATCTTTCATTAATAACTCCAGAAAAAAATTTTACGAAATTGGAAGAGCTTGTAACAGAGGTATACATATATGAAAGCATTTTACGTTTAATTTCAATAAATTTATTATTTTCAGAGCTTTATTTTCTCATTTATTTTAATTATTATAAAGGTCAATCAAGACATTGAAGTTCATAATGCAACAGATGTAGTAAATTCATCTCACGTTGTGAAGTTAGCAGGTTTCAAGCCTCTTTTTACACATCCAAAAGAAGGTGAATTGATAAAACGATACATTCTTAAATTTTATCAATTGATATAATTCAAACCAATTTTTTTTTAAAAAATCAAGTGTCCACAGCACAAAAGAGGAAACGTGAGGATTCAACGAGTTCCATAGGTACGGTTGACAAACAAAAAAAAGTAAAACTCGAACCAACACAAGATCCTGTAAAAGGTCAGTCCTCTGCCTCTAATGGGTTACCGACACTTGCGCAACCTCTTCAGGCTTCGGCATCAAATAAGAAAGATCAGATAACAGCTACCCCAATTCATCAGCATCCAAGTAGTCAACCACCTGTCGTCAATTCAACGACACCAGCCCAGGTCACTATGTCACAGACGCCTGCTGTTACGAATGCTACATTACCAAATACAAATACTGTACAGAATTCACCGAATGCGCTTGCTCATATACAGCAACCTGCTAAAACTGCTAATCAGGCTGCTTCGAACATTGTTACTGCATTGCAGATGCAATCATCTGCTGCTTCTACTACAGCAATATCTCAGCCGCCTCAGCAGCCTTTATTTATCCAGCAACAATCTATACCAGGTTCTATAGCTGCTCGTCCTCAACAGAATATGCCAGGAGTCAAATATCCCAATTCCATTATGCCAATTAATATGCATGTACAACAGCAGTTTGCTGCAATGTCACCAGAACAACGTAAACATTTTATAGCTAATGTTAATTTTAAAAATCCACCACCATTTCGAAATGCCCAATTTTTTAGAAATACATTGGCTACTAATGCACAGCAGCAATTAATTCGACAAAATACTATACTTCAGCATGAGTTGGCTGCAAGTCAACAAAATCTTGCGAATGTGTTTAGACGTCAGCTTGGTCAAACTATGCTCCAATTACATAATGGAACACCAGTAAATATTGGCCAACAACCAATTGGGAATTTTGTAACTTCAGCTTCTATAAATGAAGTAGCAAGTTCACAAACTCTCAATGGTACTGAATCATCATCAGCTGCAACTACTGCACAACAGCTAAGTGCGTTTAATTCGTTGACATCTCCTATGAGCAATGCCATCAACGCTCAATCTGTTGGTTATACTACCGCGTCAACATCTATTGGTGCGCAATTCGGAGGACAAATTCCTACAAGTTCAATAGGCACAGTGAATGCTGCTACAATCGGTGCACAATTGCCCGCGTCTACTATGATGAACTCTACTTCCACTGCTAGTATGACTAATAGTATTCTAGGAAAAAGTTCAACTGCGTCCGCTGGAGCTGCAGGCCAAATTACAACTCAATTTAATAGTAGCCAAAGTCGTCCTGGTATGCCTTCTTCAAAGACAATCAATGCATTATGGAATGGCCTTATTGTGTGGTCATCTAGCAATCAACAAACTAGGCAAAAGCGCGAACTTACTTGCCGAGTGACTGCTTTTCCAGTTGCTAATAAGAAGCCTATACAAACGCAAACAGATTAGTAAGGATTATCGTTAAGATATTATATTAAATGTTGCTCAATATTTGCAATAATTACTTATTATTTTTTATTTTTTTTAAAAAAGTATGATTTCATGCTGGCCAGATAAAATGGAAATCTCTGGCATTAATCATGTTAAAGATGTCGTAAACGTTGTGAGCTCAAATCCGAGAGTTTTACTTTTGCCAACCCCGACCCCACCCTCTACACAAGAAAATAATAATAGTTTTGCAATTTTGATGCGAACTTTGGATAACAAGAAGATGGTATAAAAAAAAAATTTTTTTTTTTGAAATATTTATTCAGTATGATGTTATAATTAACATATTAATTCTTTATTTACGATAATTAAGGCTGCCTTTGTTCGCTTTCCTAATGCTCCAAATCCAAACGGAGGTATAGTTCTTTATCCTACCGGACAAAAAATTGTAGGTTTGCTTTTTTTGGATACACCGTTGCCAACAAGCGTAACTGTTGCTTCGCAAGCACAGCAATTCCGACCTCCACAAGCAACCCAACAACCACAAGCTTTACAATTACAACAAATGCAACAACTTTTGCAACAACAACAACAACATATGGCGATACAAAGAGTTCAACATCAGCAACCGACGATGCAAATGCAAACAGCTGCACAAGTCGTCTTACAACAAAATGCTTTTCAACAAATTCAACAACAACAACAGCATCAAATGCAAGCATTAGCGCATTTGCAACAACAGCAATCGATGGCTAACATGACACCAAACATGCAAGCGTTGATGCTTCAACAGCAACGACAGGCTATGCAACCCGCTCTATTACAAAACCTACAAGTTGGAAGTGAACAAGCTTTGATACGACGTCGAATGGCTAATTTATTTCAGACGGCTAATTCCAATACTGGTGGTATGTTAATGATTTTTTAATATATTATATATTTTGTAGATTATTTTCAATTCATGAATAATTTTTCTTTTTAAATTTTTAGACATTAATAATCAACAACAAATGTTAGATATGTTGCGAACGAGGCAATCTTCTCAACAACCAACCCAATAAAATTCGATGCACCTTTAACCAATGAAGAATTTATAAAAAATCATTTTGTAAGGAATGTGTCCAAAAATAAATATTTTGTAGTAAGAATAATATTGTATTGTTATATAGTATATAGCAATGGATTATGTAACTAAATTAATTGTTGTAACAATAACAACAACTTCTTTATTATATTTCCCGTTACTATTATTTTATTATTTTGTAGTTTAGTATAGATAATAATTGTTAATGTGTATTAACAAACCACTCAGCCTATTCGCGATGATGATTTATTAAAAAAACTTATTGTCCTTTCTGGCATAAATCCAGATTTTGTCATTATATTATATAAAGATATAAATCAGGAAAAAATTTTTGAATATATTTCTGATATATATATAAATATATAATATATTTTATATATTTATATATTTATCTAAATAATATATACGGTATATTAGAATTATATTGTAAAAAAAAAAGAAAAAAAAAAATATAAAACAAACAAAAACAAACAAAAACAAAATATTTTATTATTATATATATATATATTTGATGTTTTTTGATTATATATATATATTAGAAAGGAAAAAATAATTTTTTTTGTTTATAATGTAATTAAAAAATCAACCCTTTTTACATTTTTTATTTATCTTCTTTTATATTTGCAATTTTTTTTTTTTTTTGTCATTAATAAAATTATTCGATTATAATAACTTTCGTATTTTGTCGTGAATAAAATCGCATATTAATAAAATAAATACCAGATTGATAATTCAAGAGGTTGAATTAAATTTATTAATATCTGTAACAACAGTTTGAGCTCTTTCAAATCTTGATAAATTGGCAGTTGTAGACTAGATTAACGAAATAAGATGAAAGGTGTTTAAAATTTCTTTTCAATTAAGTTAATATAATTTCACATGTACCTTTTTCAATTCTGTTAACAAACAGAGGCTTCGATCATATGTTTGGACAACGCGATCAGGAAATAGTTCATCTTGTAAATAAAATGATGTTAGTTAATATATTCAACGCGTAACTTAAACGCATTATCCAGATATATACCAGATAAAGTATCACCAGCAATAACCGTATCATTATCATTATCAGAATCAATTTGCATATCACAAATTCCCATATCACCATCATCAATAATTGCAGCATGATTTTTCATAAAAGACTGTAATAATAGAATTTCTTCGAATTTTTTTTTAATAATTTCAGGTGAATTACGACGATTTTCTGTCACTCTTAAAGTCATAACATCAATATCTGATTCTAATGATATTAAATCCGATAACAAGTTTTCATCAAATGGTTCAACATCTATTCAAACAAAAAGTCATATTTGAAAAGAATTTAGAAGTGAAGTTTATATGGATCGAATTGTTGTTTCATATACATACCTTTCTCTTCTAACGCTTTATCATAAGTCATTCCATTCACTTCTAGATTTGGGGAACACATTTTAAACGTATCATCGATCCACTATACACAATATATAATCTGATATTAATTATCATTCATGATGTAAAAAAATAAAATGTAAAAATTTATAAATAATACTTTTTTAACAGCAGAAGTAACACGAGATTTTAATTCATTATCGGTGTTACCATCAAGATGTTTCTGTACATAAGAAGACACTAAATCTTTTATTCCATTTTTAATACATAATATATCGTCTAAGTCGTCTACTTGTATTCTTTCCATCTTTTAATTAATTACACTACACATTATAGAAGGAGAAGAAACGCGTTAAAAAAATTAAACAATCAAATATGGATATCTTGCTCATTTTGGTGAAACAACGAATCAAGGATCCGATCTACAGGTCCGGTCTTTTATACAAAAAAT
Source organism: Funneliformis geosporum (assembly GCA_946474995.1). Classification (NCBI taxonomy): domain Eukaryota; kingdom Fungi; phylum Glomeromycota; class Glomeromycetes; order Glomerales; family Glomeraceae; genus Funneliformis; species Funneliformis geosporum. Next base: position 7,070 of record CAMKVN010001647.1, read on the forward strand.
AAACGCACAACCTAAACCTGAAATGGAAAAGACTCGTAGCTTGAGTCCTGATTATCAAAAATGAAAAAAAAAATGATTTGATGTTAAAAAATGTTGCCACTTCGTAAGACCAGGTGGGCTCCTGCACAACATCGGGTGAACTCACTATTTTCCAAAAAAATCAATAGTACCGTCAACAGCAATTTCACCACAAACATTGTAACCGAACCCAGTCTCAAAAAGGGTACTCCTTTGATACTCTCTTCGAAATCACCTTCACCTTCCCCTTCTCAGACTAAAAGGCTTCCACATCGCAAAATAATCACAAATAATAAACAATGGAATTATGAAGAAGATAATATTCTATTGAGAAGAGTAATAAGATATGGATGGAAACATTGGGGAATTATATCACAGGGATTTCCAAATCGGTCGTCATCAGATTGTTATTATCGTTATAGAAATAATCTAAAATATTTAATAGATTATTCCTTCATCTGTTCAACAAATCAATCATCATTAATATCATTAACATCAAAAGAACAAAAATCATTTTGGAAAAAATTAAATAAATTAAATAACAACTTACAACTAATGCAAGATAATAACCGATTGAAAACAAAATCTATTTCATTATTAAAACAATATTATATTAACATGCAAAGATTTTCAAATGAACAACAACAATTATTTCCAATCAATTATAATTTAGTTTTACATACTAGTAAAAAAATCAAAGATAATAATAAGGAAGAATCATTATTTGTTATCAAAAATAAACCTTGGACAAGTGAAGAAATCGAAAGATTAAAGGATTTATTATTAAATGATGCTTCATTAGAAAATCAATTACTTTTCACTTATAGTGGTGGAAAGAATGTTATGTATAATTGGAAATTGATTACTTCAAAATATTTTCCTAATAGAACCCCTAGTGATGTTAGAAATAAATGGCATAATATTCAAATTAAGTTTCCTTGGACAAAGCAAGAAGATCAAATTATTGCTGATGGTGTAAAACAATTTGGCGAACAAGATCAGTGGGAGAAAATTTCTTCAACTATTAATTTAATTAATTCAATTAATTCAAATGGTTCCTCCTCCTTGTTAACGAGTATTACAAGATCCCCGAAGCAATGTATGGTTAGATGGAGGGATACTTTAAAACCTTTACAATCGAAACAAAAAATTTTTTCAGAATATGAACATTTAATCTTAGAAAAAGCATTAAAAGAAGTTCCCTTACTTAAGGGTAATAAAATTAATTGGAAATATATTCACCAACATTATCTACCAAATAGAACTCCTATACAATTATATAAACATTATTATAATGTTATATGCAAACCTGCAAAATGGAGTTTACAAGAGGATGAACTCTTACTGAAATTTATCAAAGAATATCAATCTTCTCACTTGGGTGATTATGATAATGATATTTGGAAACAGATCGCCAAAAGAATTCCTGGTAGAACTGCGATTCAATGTAGAAATAGATATCTTAATAAGCTTGATCCCTCTTTAAAAAAAGGTTGTTATACAGTAGAAGATCAGTTTAAATTATTTACATCGATTAAGAAACACGGTCGCAGATGGTCTTTAGTTGCAAAAGAGCTGGGTAGATCAAAAGTTTCTATAGCTAAAATTTTCAGTTTGTGGAAATATCGCAATCAATTTACTTATGCAAGAAAACGTAAAGGAGGCATGAATAGTATTTATGGCAAATTATTAAGACAATTAAATTAATTAAATTAATTATTAAACATGATTTATTATTGAATTATTTACAAACCGATTATTTTATGAAACTTGAAACGTAAATAAAATTTGACATCAAAGAAGATAAAATAAAATGAATAAATAAATAAATTTCCTTTTATGATGATGATGAGTATAATGTCTAAAAAGTATAGTACAGGAAAACGTTTGAGATAAAGAACCTTGTAAAAAAATCTATATAATGATTAAAAAATAATTGAAATAATGTATACATAACGTCTATCTATAAACAATTGATAAAGAAATAGCGTTAATGAAATGGTTTTTCCACTGAATCACGATCTAATTGATCCAAAACTTCAACAATCCCCTCAATAAGTCTATCTTTAACCTTTTCATCCTTTTCATCTAATTTTCCTGCTAAATTATTTTGTGAAGCCGGATTGTTATGATTAACGTTAGTGTCCAATCGTTCATAAACTTGAGCTAAACAATTTTCCAAGAAAAATTTTAATTTACTGGCCAATTCAATTACTTTATCATTACCACCGAATTGTAACCACTCATCAATTGTAAGCAAAAGATTATTACTATTACTTTGTTGTCCAAGTTTTATTTCACCTCCAAATAAAACTACAGATAATGGATTGATCCTTGTGGTATTACGAAGATAAACTTGCTGTCCACTTGTCTTAACCTTTGTTGAGTAAGCATAAAGAGTTCCTACAGGTGCGAATAAATTTTCATTCGATTCGATCCTCATGCTTCCACTATCATTTCTTAAAGCTGCCGCTAATTTTATTGCTCTTGTTTTATAATTCACTGATGCTGGATGGATAAATGTGATATTTTCATGTCGAGTTCGATAAGTTTTCTTTGAAGTCTTTAATGAAATATTTGGATATCCTCCCGCACAAATTAATGATCGAAGTAAAGGAATACAATTTGAGTTCACATTATATTCAGGTGGACCTAATGCAAAACCTCTTGAATCATTATTATGATCTCTTTGTGGGTAATGTTTTGGTACAACTCCTATTCGTTCTAAGAGATTCAATAATTGAATTTTAACTTGTTCAATTGTTTGTAAACCATTTCTATTCAGGAAATTATCGGTACAAAATTTATTTGCCGCTTGAAAATTTCCTGATGATTGATATTCATGCCAAATTTTATAAGCATTCAATATGGCAAGATGATCACTGGATAACCCTTGAGCCAATCGTACTTTAGCTTCATCAACTCTTTCTTTTGCTTGTGGGGGTGATAAAAATGGACTTTTTGATGACATACAAGCTGCAATTGTTAAAATTGGATCCAAACATTGAAATATCGCTCCAAGTAGTACCATTTTGCTTAAACCTGGTTCCATAGGAAGGATGGCTAAAACTTTTCCTAATGGTGTCAAATTTTCTGCAGAATCTAACGCTTGTAATGATATCAAATTTTCTAAAGCTGCCGAAACACTTGCGTGATCTGGTGGTTGGATAGCTTGTGCAAGAACATCTTCAATTTTGGTTGGAATATCAAGCGCTTTAATATGAAGACAAATTTCTTGTAAATCTGATCTCAACATCTCAGGAGTTGAGTAACCTTCGAGGTTTTGGTACCTATCATGTGACATCATTACGAAGTATTCTCCTTCACGTACCCGACCTGCTCTACCTGCACGTTGACGTGAATTTGATCGACTTATCCATGTAGTAACTAGGTTAGTCATTCGTTTTGATTGATCATATCTTCTCTCTTTAACTTTTCCAGAATCAACTACATGTACAACATCTGGAATAGTTATAGAAGTTTCCGCTATATTTGTTGCAAGAATGATTTTTCTCATATTTGGATTTGGTAAAGGTTCAAAAACTTCTTGTTGTGATAAAGATGGTAATGATGAGTGCAACATGTGAATACGGAAAAGTGATTGATCAGAAAAATTAATACCAAGTGGATAAGGAGATATTGTAAAAAGTCGATTAAGGGTCATAATTTCTTCCAATCCAGGTAAGAAAACCAGTATAGCTCCTTCTCTTGTCGTATTAACAATGTGAGCAATTACCAAAGAAATTAAATCATAAGGGATTATTGCATCAGCTTGCTCTTCTGTTTGTTTTGAACCTGTCCAATCAATTAATCCTGATGTTGATCCAACAGATGATGTATCATTGTCATCGATTTCAATGCTATGACTATCTAATTCATCACTATCTATATCCATTACAATATATTTCCTTTGTATCGTGCTTTTTGGTGAAAGAAATCTTGAAGGAAGAGATTGCCTTTGTTGGAGAATTTTCTTTTCGCGATCAATATATCTTAAGGTGTCCTTATTATATAATTGAGGCGTTTCAGATGATTTATAAAGAGTTCCAAGTTTTGATACAAAGTCTTCAATAAAGTATTGTTGAACGGAATAAGATTTTCCTGGAATTTCAACAACAGGACATCTTCCATTAGCGAATAGATCACCAAAATATTCAGCGAAAATTCCTGTATCAATTGTGGCACTCATTAAAATTAATTTAATTGAAGAACAATTGTTACGATGTCTTTCGGTAAGAATTCTTTTTAAAATTATTAAAAGAAAATCTACATTCATATCTCTTTCATGAACTTCATCAATAACAATATGAGTAACCCCTTCTAATGCATCTTTTCCGTTATTTTCTTCATGCATTCTTCGAAGAAATACACCCGTAGTACAATATAAGATACTTCCAGCTGGAGCTGGTAGAACACTTTCAAATCGAACCTGATACCCAACAGAAAGTCCAAGTCTTTCGGAGCGTTCATAAGCAACTCTTTGTGCTACAGATATAGCAGCAATCCTTCTTGGTTGAGTGACAACAATATTACAACGAGCACCTTGATTTTTATTAATTGCAGCCTCTAATATTAACTGAGGTAATTGTGTTGTCTTACCACAACCTGTTGAACCAACAATGATTATTACAGGACTTTTTTCAATTGCACCTAAAATTGTACTAGCAAAAGAATTGATTGGAAGTTGGGAACGATTAGAGCGAAGCTTTATAGTATGAGAAGAATTAAGATAAATTTGATGAGACTCATAAATTCGAAGAGATTTTTCTTCAAGACCATTCGTTAATTGTTCTTGATTAATATTTTCCTTTTTATTAATCCGATTTACAAGAATTTTTTCCATTTGCTTTCTTTTGTCCATGATAATTTCTTCATTTCTATGAAACATGTCGGCTTGTTGTAATTCAGACACCAAATTATTCAATGTTTCGCAAGCTTGACCACTCATCGGAATATTAATATAAGGTACAGCATTCATATCTTTTGATTTTAATTTATCAAATTCATAATTTTCCCAAAGATCAGGAGAATCTTTACGTAAAGCAATGGCAGCATCTAAATAAGCAGCAGCTTGTGCATCACGCTTATTCGATCTTTGACCAGTACCAATAATTACATCTTCAACAACCAATGAAGCTTCCCACATCATACTATGTCCGGGTCCTTTACTATAATAATTAAATCCAGAATTTTTAAATTTAAAGCATTTACAATAAAATCTAATGAAATCTTTTGCAATATCTTCAGACATATTATTTTTTTCGTAATCTGAGAGAGTTCCGCCATGCAATTCTTGACATTCATCAGAAATTTCTTTAGAACATTCAGCGGCAAATTTTTTAAAATCTTCAGCAGCTAATAATTCAGCATCTTTTTTTGTTTTAGCACGACCACGACCAATTATACCTTGCGAAGGTAACTCCACTCTGGCTTCCCATAATTTATTATGATCAGGGCCAATACCAATTAATTCAAAATTTGGTACATGATCAAATCTAGCACAATATTCTATAACAAGCTTCTTCGAATCTTCAGTAGTCGAAGGGCATTTTTGAACATGATAGATTAAACCTTTTGTTTTAATTTGAAAACAAACATATAAGTAAGCTATTTTCTCGGCATCTTTTTTAGTTTTTGCGTCACCATGTCCAACGATAATTGAACCGCCAATCTCTAGGGTCAAAGTAGCACGATGTAATTTATTATCATCAGGACCAAATGATTCCCAATTAATGGGCGTTTTAATTAAATTATTAAGAAAATTTTTTGGAGATTTAAACCAAGGTTCATTTTCATACTTTGAACTTATACTAAATCTTGTATTAATATAATCCATATTATAAATAGTTTCAGGCCAAGGTTTAAAGCCTAAAATTTTTTCTCTTTTAGCTAAACGATTATTAGGAAGATATTTACGATCATTTGTAGGATGTTCATTTTGTGATTGACTGATATGGTTGTTAATTACAGGAGAAAATGCTGAACGGGATGAAGTAACGTTCGTATATGTAAGGTCCATATTATTTTCGAAGCCATTAAATTTCATCTTGTTATTCTTGTTCGTTGAAAAAGGATTAATATTATACTCAACATTGTTATACGCTCTTTGTTTATTTTTAGAGGAAATAGATTCAATGGGTGGCATTGGAGATAATGGACGTTTTTTGGTTTGAACCATAATCTTTGGATTACCCGATTGTTGTTTATTATTATTAAAAAAATGAGGAGCTTTAAGTTGATCAGAAGTAGTTGATACCGCATTCAAAGAAAAACTCCTATTATAAGAAGAGGAAGATACATGTCGGTTATAATAAGGTTTATTTGAATGTGATTGAATATGATGAAAAAAAGGTTTCTTTTGATATGATTCATCCATACTATAACCATTGTTCTGTGCACTGGGATGTGATTGAGAAGAAATAAATTGATTATTATAATCATGATAAGATAAAGGATGTCGTTGATTCAACGAAGGTTGACCTTCTCCATTATTTGGAATAGAAATAATCCTTCTATCATTTTTCCAATCATCTTGTTTATGTGCATTTTGGTTACGAGAGAAATAAGTAGGATACATATTATTGTCAGTAAGAACTGCTTAAGGTACACGATTAAATCGTTAATCTTCAGGAAAATAAGTATTTTTAATAGAATGAGTTTGTGGCTTATTATAACAGGTTAATATGTTATGATCACTTGAAATTATTAAGTATTATTATACGAACTTCTCTTCTTCATTTAGAATAAAGGAATTAATTAAATAGATATTTAGAAAGGCATATTAAATACTCTTTTAATTATAGGTTAATGGAAATAAATGAAAGGATAATATTTAAAGAGAGACTAATGAGTTAAATTTTTTTCCTTTCCGTTCGTATATTATTTTCCTCTTATTATTATTATTTTTTTTTTTAAAAAAAAAAGGTAAAAAAAAAGTAAAGGAAATATTTTTTGATAGGAAAAGGTTTAGAGCCAAAGTACACTTGATATCAAAATGTTTAAAATACCACGTTTTTACATTTATGCATAACAGAATGCATCACTCTGGACTAATTGTTACCTTAATTTAGTTTTAAATGGTTTCACGGGTCTATTATTTGAATTTATGTATTTAATTAATTGGTTTTTACATTAGTGGATATTGACGTGACGCAAGTCATAATAATATATTAATTTTAGATTCCCGTTAATAATTGGATATTTTAAAAAAAAAATTCCTTGACGTAAAATGATTATTCCCTCAATTTAGAAAATTTCATAAATAATTTTTTAATGTTGTTAACTAAAGAATCTGTTACGTGTACAAATTTAAAACGATTTATTTTTTTGATCCGTTTCGGGATATCATAACTTTTCGAATGGATAACGATAATATTTTACCGTTTTAGTAATATCGACTAGCATATTTTCAACTAAGCATCGATAATATTTCTCTTATACCAAAGAAATACCCCAATGGTTTCTCAAAATAATTCGTAATTAAAAATCCAAGTTTTGCTTTTTTTAAAAAAATAAACTAGATAGATTATTAAATTTTTCGGAATGCTTATTTTTTGATTATTAATTTTGGAATAGTTTTTTCATTTAAAATTTGACATAAATACAAATAAAAAATCGCTGATATTCTCATCAACTAAACTGATATTACTATCATTATCCAATTCATTCAATTGATTATTAAATACCTAATTCCTATTTTTTTTTCAGTTTATTATCTATCATACAGTTTTTTTCTACTTCAATGTAATACACATTTACTCACGTTATATTTTAATTTATATTAAGTTTAAAATATTTTGATATTTTTTTACTTCTATTTCTATAGTATAATAATAGTTTATATTTTTTATTTAAAAAAATTTCTTAAAAAAAAATTTATCATACTTATTTTAAATTATTATTTTCAAAAATTTTTTAAATTTCATGTATTCATAAAAATCATTGAAGGCAGATGTTAGAAATATCCTTCAATCTCTTATATTCAATAAGAAGTAACTTTGTGATTAACCATAAAATGCTGAATAATCAAGATGAAATTATTTCAGGAGATCTGCTAAAGGCATCTAAGTGAAAATATATTTCCATTTAAAGTAAGTACTATATCAGAAGAATTAAGTTTTAAGTATATGAATGATGAATTCTATAAGAATTGAAATTAATGTATTTGCTTGTAGATCAAGATATTGAATCTCTGATAGAAAATATTGAATCTTCTTAATATTGATAATAATTCCTATCATATTATTACATATCTCTTGATCAATAAGAAAGTTATTTAGATACATAATAAATGCATATAGTTAAATATTAACATAAAAAAAGATATTTATATTTACTTAAAGATCTGATTACTATCAATTACTTTAGATTTGATTAAAGATGCCAACCGAAACTTCCTCAAAATAATTTTGTCATATCCCTTACTATATTTTTAATATAGTTTTGGCTAATTTTGGGTTTCAGGTTTCGTCGTACCCCTCACTATGTTTTAATATAGTTTCGGCTGTTTATTAATTGCCTTTTTTGAGTTTCGTCCCTCATCTTTAGATTTGATAAATCGGTTATCTAAAATTAAAAGTATTACAAATTATTATATTGATCTATTAATCCATTTTTTTTAAAATTAATAATATAAATAATGTTGAATATATTTCAAATGAAAGACCTAATAAAAAATTTAACATGAAATTAATAATAGAAAAATGTGATTTTTGATACATTTCATCCAAATAGTTTCAGAAGGTCATTCTAAATATCAAAAAAGAAATACATAACATAAACTTACTATAATCATACTTGTAATCATAAGAAAATAAATTTGCTTTTTTGATTGTTATTCGCTCAGTAAACATTTGTTTTCTAATTATAAAGATAAAATTACACTTTAGCACAAATAAGTTTGAATCTCATTTTTGAGTATCAAAAATTTTCACATATAATATAACTAAATTTAAGAAGCATATGGGAGCATTTTCAGTAAAATCACATTATAGATCATATGATTTACTATGCTTCATGACTTGATTTTACTGAAAACGTTCCCATATATGTTTACTATAGGTAGAACAAAGCGAAGCATCTGTAAGTAAAATATGAAAATAAATAGATCATAGAGTTGAAAAGTAAAGTAAAGCATCTGTAAGCAAGATATGAAAACAAATAGTTCACAGTATTATAGAGTAAAGTAGTACACTGTAAATAAGATATTAAAAATAAATAATATTTATAAAGTTGCAGAGCAAAGTAAAGCATCTATAAGTAAGATATAAAAACAAATAGATAATAGAGTTGCAAAGCAAAGTGAAGCATTTATAAGTAAGATATGAAAATAAATAAATCACAGAGTTGCAGAGCAAAACAAAAAATGTAAAAAATATATATATGCAAATATAAACTATCTCTAACATATTTTCAGAATCTCTGATTCTTCGCTTATAGTTGAAGCATAATGCCGGTCACCTAAATTTTTTGCAAGCTTATACTGATAATAAAATTCTCAAAAATGATACTTATCCGCATATTTTCTACAAGTATTATAAATAGAGAAAGTTGATTTTTGCATTTAATAAAAGGAACTCATCTAGAAGAATTCCAGTGAACTTTACATCCTTTTAAATGATAGCATCTCTTATTATAAATTACATCACTTCATAGGATATAGGGGTAATGATAAAATCCTACCATAGTTTCTTTTGGATAAATATCTAATTCTAATTATCTAAATAAAATAATTTTTATTTTAAACTTTTTTCTAACATATATAACCTTTGGAAAAAAAATAAGTAGAATACTGGATAGTATTACTAGTATATTAGAATGATTATTCGAAAACCTTTTACTAAGTTGAAACAAACTGTCCTCTATACTATCTAAGTTACCTGAATCTTCTGAGATACTAGAATCAGAAAAAGAGTTAGAAAAAGTGAAAAGTGACAATGAGACTACTTTAACCTATCAAAATACTGACACAAGATAATATTCAGCTATTCAAAGATTTCTATTCTTGAAAAGCAAGGCTTTCATATCGAGTTTTATGATAATTCTATATAAATAGATTGGCTCTGAAAATGATTTTCATACTAAGGAGTTACTTACTAAGAAGATTAATAGATATTGTAATAAAAAATTTGTTAGAAAATTAAGATTGAAACAAATATTATTTCTGAGAATCCCAATTATACATGAAGTCGAAATGAAAACCCAAAAGTCGAAATGTTTCGACTTTGGAGGTCAAAGTCGAAATGAAAAGT
>CAMKVN010001648.1:0-17333 GCA_946474995.1 Funneliformis geosporum
TATCAGGTCGGGTCATAAGCTTGACCCGACCTGATGTTGACCTGAAAATTTGTCTACCTGACCTGGATTTTTCAGGTTGGGTCGGGTCTGGTCACAGGTTGACCTGACCTGATTCGGAGCTCTATATAGGATATTCTTTCGATCATTTTGTTAATCATATTTTGTATTATCACATCGGTCTTTGCAAATTCAATGCTTTTTGAGTTCATCTATATATATTCAAATTTGTCATATTAATTATTATAATTAATAGTTTATATTATCATAAGTTTTGTATAAATATTATATATGAAATTTTGAATATGAAATACAAAAGTATGTATTAAGCTGAAATTTTTAATAATTTAATCATATAAGTAGTCTGCTTAGTGGTTCAATAATATCAGCAAAACCTTTAATAAAACGTCTATAGTAAGATGCCAGAGTTGTGAAGCCTCTTAATTGAATGAGATCTCTTGGTATAGGAAAATTCTTTATTGAAGATACTTTTTCAGGATCTGTTTGAATTCCTTCCCTATTGATAATGTATCCAAGAAAAGATAATTTTTGCTCAAAAAAAAAACATTTCTTAGGGTTGAGCTTTAATTTAGCTTATTATAATCGCAAGAATACTTATTTTAAATGCAATAAATATTCCTCAAAAGATCTTAAACTAATGTTGATATCATCAATATAAATGATCACATATTATCATAAAATATCACATAAAACAGTATCCATTAATTACTGAAATATAGCAGGAGTATTACAAAATCTGAAAGACATGACTAAGATTGCTAGACAAAATCAAAAGTTTAGACAAACGTTTAAATGGTAAAGATAAAACTTGGTTAAATTATATTAAAATCTTATTAAAAAATCTGCGAAATTCAGAAAAAGGTAAAACTATATCAAAGCTTATAAAATTGCGAAACTATATCAAACACTTAGTAAAAATTTAGCGAAACTAAAGGTTTAACCGTTTTGCTAAATCTAAAATGAGTTTAAACAAGTAACCTTAGATATGACATTGAACTCATATATCCCAAAGTGAGTGATAAAAGTGGTCTTTTTCCTATCTTTGGGTTCCAATTCAACTTGCTAAAAACTACTAGTAAGATCTAATGATATAAACCATTAGGATCCTTCAGTATATCATCAATTCAAAGTAAAGAATAATTATCCTTTTTTGTGAAACTATTTAACTTTCGATAATTTACACATAAATGTTTTTTGCTATTTTTCTTTTCGATTACAATCACTGGTAAAGTCTATTGGCTCTTAGAAGATTTTATAAGTCCTGACTTTAGTAATTTTTGAATTTTTTCTTTAATGAACTTCTGATTATTATATGAAGTTCTGTAAAATTTTTGCTTAATTAGGATTACGTCCTTTGTATTAATATTATGAGTGATTACATTTGTTTTTTCATATTGGTCAGATTTTCAGATAAAAAAATCAATATATTATTCCATAAAATTCTTAAACTTTATTGCTTGTTCTTCTGTAAGGCTTCTTGTATGAAAGTAACTTTTTAATTTTATTATATTGATAAAATGATTGTCTTATTATTTGATTATCTTTAAAGGATTTTTTAACTTGTTCTTCTATTTGTCTGATTTTTTCTTCAATGATTTCTTTTAAGAAATAGAACAGTTCTTTTTGCTTGTTTTCTTCATTATCATTTTCTTTATACTCATATTCTTCAGTTTCATATTCTTCTTCACTGTCATTATTTTCTACTACTTCCATTCTAACCTTTGAAGACACATAATATTTGATTGGAACTGTAAGTATCTCAGTTCTCTAATATAATTTCATAGTTTTATTTCTATAACTTATTTCTGCATCAGTCTTTTCTAACCAATCATTTCTTATGATGATATTATAGGAATCAGTTTCGATTATTAAAGCATCAAATATGATGATTGCTCCAATTATTTTTAAAGGTATTTTAGTAACTATTTCAAGAGGTTGTTATCTTTCCATTAATATTCACCATGATTGTTTTAGAGGCTTTGTCTATTTTCATATCAAGTTCCTTTAATAATTTAAGCAATATAATGCATCTACAGGATTCAGAGTTAACTACAGTCTGATTCCTATACAATCACATCCTATACAGTCACACCTCTTTATAAGCATCCATTTTTGTGAAATGGATTTTAATATTATCAAATTACCTCTATATCAGCTATAGTTACTATCACATAAAAATTCGTAACATGTATATTACTTTTATTAGTAATTAAATTTCTAGTAATCATATGATTTTTATTGACGCATTAAATTATCTATTTTCAGTTCAATAAGTTTGAATTCTTATTTATGAAATTTTAATTTAACAAGAATACCATTATATAGTAACTCAGAACAAGGAATTAAGAAATGAAAAAATGAAATAAGAGGTAAAGAAAATAGAGAAATAATGTAAAGTCTAGAATTTGTTGATAGATCCTTTCTAATTTATCAGTAAGATGTTAATTTTCATCGCATTTTTGAGCATTTTATTAAATTTATATAGAAAATGAAGTTTTTTTATACATTTGGATAGTAATAGAAGCTTTCTTAGTTTATATGACTGATTGACTCATAAGATAGAATAATATTATTAACTACTTTAATTATATATCGATATTATTGTAAAAGATCCCAATAATAATTAAGTTTAGTTTAGCTAAGGATCAATATGTATTTTAGCAGGCATTAAGCACAACCGTTTACCAATGAGTCTACTTTTTGTTTGTAAGAAGTCTAAAGGTCATTATCTATTTTGTCATAGTTGTAAATAACTTTTTTTAAAATATTAAGTTTGTTATTCTTAATGTTCAAAAAGTTTTTGAAAGTACAATTAATAACAATAGAATGATTTGAAACATTTTGGTAAACTGTTTCAGTTTTACAGTTAAATATATTACACGCTATTTCTAAAAATAGCTAAATAAAATTAATGCAAGAGAGAATTTAAAATTATTGTAATGCAAGAGAAAATTCAAAATTATTAGTTAAAGCAAGGTTGTTAGACAAAATTTAGAGTTTAGACAAATATCTAAATGGTAAAAGTAAAACTTGGTTAAATTATTAAAATCTTATTAAAAAATTTGCAAAATTCAGAAAAAGGTAAAACTATATCAAAGCTTAGTAAAAATTTAGCAAAATTAAAGGTTTAGACATTTATCCAAATTCAAAATAAGTTTAGATAAGCAACTTTAGTTAAAAGTAAAAATTCTGCAAATAATAATAATAATAATAATAATAATAAAACTTCACTAATATATAACTTAAACTTAAATGTCTAAAGGAGTTGAAAGAAGTTCAAGTTTTAATTGACAAACTTGTTTTTGATAACCCTTTAACTGCTGAAGAATTTATTTGATATGATAAGTCTGATATTAGTAAAAAAATGATATTTGACAAAGAAATTGTAAAAGCAGTTTTATCAAAACTTAATTAATAAGAAAATGAAGGAGAAGAAAGTCTATAATTGATAATTACTCATAATGAAATTATTGAAGCTTATAATAAAGTAATTTATATTTAGAACAATAGAAAGAAGTTTTTAATGTGAATAAAATAGAATTAAATTTTATTAAAAAGCTTAAAAAAAGCTTTAAAATAACAGTTTATTTTAGTAAAATAAACTAATTTTAATAACTTTGTTACTATACTTGAATAATAATAGTAGTTTTTTTTAATATAATAATGTTAAGAAAAAAAATTTTAATGCAAATAATGTTAATAATAATTTTTTTTAACATAAAAAATTTGGTATTTTTCTTTTTTTTTATGTAATAAACATAATAAATAATATAATAAAATGATATTATAAGAATACAAATTTAATACATTAACTAAATAACACACTTTATGATAGTGTTGAAATTGTGTTAAAATATTTACATTATTTTTTATAATTTTTAACCAATTTGTAATAAATTTTTATTAAACTTATGTTGAAATTTCCTATTGTTTTTTTATCAAATATTACATTGTTTTTTTAAATAATTTATATTTATCACCCAGATGATGAATTATTATTGTCTCGAATTATATGATCTACTATATTAAAATTTTTAGTTATATTTGTATTTATCTAATTTTATAAATAATATAACAGTTGAATTATTTTGAAATCTAAATCAGATTTAAATACAAAGAATTTGAATATTTTATTATAAATTTATTGTATATTTAAGTTTTTATAAAATATCAAATTAGAATTTTGATTTAATATTAAAAAGATTTTTTTACAAAATATCAAATTATAATTTTAATTTAATAATAAAGAGATTTTTCATGAGATATCAAATCAAAATTTTGATTCAATAATAAAGAAATTTATTTTTAAAGAAAAGTATTTTATCATTATTTAATTTTCAGTTTAAATATTTTAACATACTTTCAATTATTATTAATTCAAATCATCACAAATTTTTAATTTTTTATAAATCAATATAAAAAATAGTTACATTAAGAATTCTTTAGAAGATATAAAGACAAATTACTTAGTTGAAAAGAAAAGATAATACAACTATAAGTATCATTATTTTTCACAGTAATAAATTGAGATTTTGGCAAAGTATTATAAGAAAAATAAATTGATGTTATAATTGTAATTATTCTGAAAAATCTAATTAGGATAAGTAAATAAATAAATAATAATATGTTGATAAATATAACTTAATAGTATAAGTAATTAATATGTATTCTTTAGGATTTTTATGATTAGCATAATAGTATGAGAAGAGGAAAAAGGTGATCATATAATAGAAAACAATTTTATAATTTCTTCTGAAATAGACATTAGAATAGGCTGGATAATTATTAAAAATAGTTTAATTGATAATTTTTAATAAAAATTTTAGGAATTTTTAGATTTATATTAAGTATTTTTACATTTTTTAGTAATAAGACATCATCAAAGAAGAGCTTGTAATATGCTGATAGTAAGCCAAAAGTTGGGGTAAAAGAAATAGAGTGTTTAATTTTTTTTTTCTTTATTATTATTAAACCGTTTTCAATATTTTTTAAATTTTTTTAATTTTTATTAGAAAGGTTTTTAATTTCTTTTTTTTCTAGGAATGAAATTTTCATAAATAAATAATATTATTAATTGAATTTTAGACTATTATTAATAAATTTTCTTACTTTTTTTTTGTTTACTAAAATAAAGCCATTTTTTTTATCTTCAATTATAGTAAATAATAATAACTTTTAAAAATAAATTTATATTTATCATTATAAATTATTTTATCTGAGATTAATTTCAATTTTTACATTACCAAAATTGCTTTAAGATCACTTTAACTTTAATCTCAAAAAAATTATTCTATAAATGATATCATAAAATTAACTTTAATTATATCATAATATTATATTGAAATGTGACTGTATCCATAAAATAACTTTCAACTTATATTAATATATCTTTTTATAAAGCAAATATAAATTAAATTAAATAATTTTATTAATAGTATGAAAGAAGAATAGAATTTTTAAATTTTTAATAGCACAGACATTATGTTTAGCTAAAATGCTATTATGTGTTTGGTTTATCCGTAAATTGTTTATTAAACTTATAAAATTTCGCCAAAAAGCTTCATCATATGATAATGAAATATATGGATGTCATCCACTCTTAGTTCTTCTGTTTGGTGGAAATCATGGAAAAATAGTGAACTTTAACAATTAGCTATCAAAAAAATTTTAATTCTTACATCATCTGCAGCTGCAGAGAGAAATATTCAACTTTTGAATTTATTCATAGCTAAATCCGACATCGATTACATAATGATCGCGTGGTTTATATTTATGAAAACACCGGGGTTCCAAAAAATTAAATTATATAATAAAGGCAAGGTGTTATTTTCGGATGTAATAGATTTGACGTAATAAAATAGCGATCGATTTACAAAAAAAAAAATTTTTATATATATTTTATATACTTATATACTGTAAAACGTATATTAAAACTTAAACGGATTTACCAATCAGAAATTTAGAAATCGCGTACAAAATTCACTTTCAAATAAACTTTACGCGATTTTTCTCTCATTTCTTTTTCCTACAATTAAAAAACTACTATTTACTTTTCGCGGCAGCAGAATGAATACAGGCGGACGAGCTCCTTCGCATAGGCCCATTACTCGTTCTATTACCCGTGCACTTCGCTCTTCTACTATTAATGAACAGACCGTTTCGGAGTCCTCTAGTTCTCGGTCATTATCTAATACCCAACAAATAACAACTGTTTCTCGTTCTAGACGTGGACGAAGACCGAAAAATACTTCAGTAAGAATTGAACCGCTTGAACAGACAGAACAAGTAATTGTACTAAGCGAGCAACCTGCTGAAGTTGAGGACTTGAGCGCAGAAGCTCTCGTAATCTCAACAGAACAGCCTGAAACTGAACCTGAAACGATTAATGAAACAACAGGTCTGGAACCTGTTCGTAGTAGTGTCGTAGAAGATAACACCCCAGCAGATCAAGCAACGGATAATGAGCAAAGAAGGAATGACAGGATATTGCAAGAAATTCCTGGGCACAGAAATCAAAATTTGGTAGTACAGATAGAATCTAATGAAGTTTCTGTTAGCAACAATAAAGAGGCAGCTTCTAAAAATAAAAAGAGAAAAAATGATATTGAAAACAATGATGCAGTTGTAAAAAAAAAAAAAAGAATATATAAGAAACCTAAACCACCTAAAAAACCTAAAGAGAAACGGCTATCTCGTTTCAAAACTGTCTGTCCAAAAGTGAGTATTTAAATAATTAATATATTAATATAAGTTTTAATTTTTAAATTTTTTTTTTTTATTATATATAATTGCAGTCTATACAACAACGCATATGTCGCGCTGAATCAGAACGAATGTACCTGATTAGTCGATCTAAAATTAATGAATTGCACCAAGAATTTGTTATATTAGGACCAACTGGCAATGTATGTTTCATTATGAAATTTTTACTAAAGCATCATTTTATTTTTTACCGATTAACCTTTATTGAAAAATTTTTTTTTTATTGCCAGGTTTATACTATTATGATCTCACATATGCCAAATTGCACTTGCCCAGACTTCTTAAAGCACAAATTTTGTAAACATATTGTACATATATTTTTGAAACGCATGAATGAGTTGTATCTTTTGAAATGTTAACTAATACTTTAACATATGCAAAATTAGATTTTTGTTTATCTTAGAGTTTTGCGCATAAATCGAGACAGTTCGCATATTTACCAAAATGCGCTTTTATCTGAAGAACTTCGTTCAATATTTGCAAATGCTGCGCCAGATCCGACTGTCTTGGTAAGTAAACGTGTGATTTATGTTTTTAAAATTATTAAATTATGATTAAATACTTTATTTAATAGGCTAGATACTTAGTTCGTAAGCGATATAAAGAATTCATATCAGGAGATTTTTCTCAAAAACGCCGGCCAATTGAAGGAGATTGCGCTATTTGGTATATTACTATGCTTTTTGAGGATTAACTCTTCAGGGCAGGCTATTTAACCGTTCTTTAATTAAATAATAATAGTTACGAACCTTTGGAAGAAATCGATCGTAATCAAATCGTGTGGTGCCAAAAAAGTTGTGGAAACAACCTTCACAAAGAATGCTTCGGGCAATGGAAGAAATTAAAACAACGTGAAAAAGCAAAAGTAAGTAATACTCTTTTTATATACTAAATTTTAGTACTGGTTTTTTATTTAGTCATGTCTTTTGTCTAGGTTACTTGTATTTACTGTCGTGGCGATTGGATGGAAGATCCTACCAAAATGTCAATAAGCAAAGATGGTTATGTTAACTTTGGAAATTTTTAAGGAAGAATAAATCCATATAAATTTTTCATCAAAAAAAACAATTTTAAATAGTTTAATTATATTTTAATTTTAATGCGGTGCGGTTGGAAATACTAGTTTCCTTAACTATGAAATCATTTCAATAATCGAACAATTTTTTAGTTGTTAGGTTTTTTGGACATTACATAGTTTAAACAACAAAAATAAATGTAAATTTAATTTCTTGGGTAACAACGGTGGATGCGTATTCAAATAAGTTTCATGTAAATTCAAAATATCGTTTTTTTTAATAAAACGATTTTATTAATAAGAGTTTAATGGAAGGCTTATTATTATAATGTTATAATTTAGCCCAATTTTTTTATTAGTAGGAGAATTTGACTTATTAGTTTTTATTTCTTTTTCATATTGATATTGATTTTTTTCTTTTTTTGTTGATGGCATTTGATTAGTTGTTAATAGTGATACCTGACGAAATTACCTATCTTAATATGACGAAATTGACGACGAAACCGAAATGACGAAACAAGTTTTTTATTAATGACGAAATTATTTTATTTAATTGCCGAAATTATATTTAACTTGATTTAAATTCCTTGAATTAAAATACATTAAAAAATATAATAATTTTATATTTATTCATATAAAAATATTAAAGAGACGAAACTTTTGACGAAATTACAATTTTTCAAAAAAGAGTTTAGTCAGGTATCACTAGTTATTAATTATTGTAAGGCTTCTTACATTAAAGAAAAAAATCCAAAAAAAAATTTCAAATAAACATTTATTATTTGTATTACAGGCATCTAAAATTGTATATTATTGACTTTAACAATACTTAAAAGAATTACATAAAATAAAAGTTAGTATCTAAAAAATTAATATAATATAAAAAGTAATTTTATAATATATATACTCTTCTAGTTTTTGATTTTAAATGTGATTCTTTAAATTTAATATATCATCTGTTTAATAAATACCAAAAAATCAAAATGTATGTTAAAGAAAAATTATTAATGCTATATCATCATTTATGAGTAATAAATAAAAATATATTGTATTGATTTTTTAAATAAAATCATATAATAGGAATTTGCTATTTATCACTGATGGTGATCATTAAATCAACTAATAGTAATTGAAGTTTTTTATTATTTTATGTGATTGGGAAAATGAGACAAATATTTTTAACAGTGAAAAAATTCTAAGTTTATAGAATATATAGTAAAAATCAAAATAGAAAGGTATGATATAGGATGATAAATAATACATGTAATATAAATATATAAAACACATCTAGTAGTAAATACTAATGATAATATATAATTAAATTTCTAATAAATATTATAAATATTAAGAATTTCTTTAAAAAATAATTCTTTATCTTAAATATTCTTAATGAAATCTTTATTAAAAGATAAAGGTTTTTGATTTTTTGTATTTCATAGAAAATTAAAAAGAGGTTGGTTTTTATGATGCAATAAAAAAAACAATTTTAATATTGATTATTATATTATGATAACAAATTTTAGCTTTCAAACTTTCAATTATTTTTCAAATAATTTATATGTAAAATCATATTTATTATATAAAATATTTGGATTAGCTTGACAACCATTTTTTTCAAAAGGCACTTTGCTTTTTTTCCAATAAAAGGTTTGTTATTTAATATAATTTTTGACAGTTAATATTGATTTTTTCATTCTTTTTTAACCATCATGAACTTATACTATATATATAAATAATTAGTAAAAGTTTGCTATTTATAATAATTTTTTATGAATAAAATTCTAAACTTATAAATATATTTTAATTATCATTTAAATTATAATGATTTTTATTTAAATTATTATGCAAAATTTTACATAAAAACCTACAACTTTTTTTAATTTTAGTTAAAATACATTATAAAATTTATTATAGAGATTTATGAAATCTTCACATTTATAAATAAATTATTAGGTTTTCTAGATAAAATAATAATAGTAATAGAAATATCTTAATAGTCATAATAATATAATAAATTTTTCTATAAAAAATACAATTTAGCTTGTAATATAAATATTATTTTGATAAAAAATGACAAAATTTAAAATTAATTCTTTATAATAGTAAAAAGATAATTAGTTATATTGAATAAAAAAGTTAAAAAAAAAAATTTCTTTTTTTATTATTTTTCTTTAAATTTTTTTTTAATTTAGAAAATATTACATAATTATTTTAGTTAAAATATTTTAAACTTTTATAATAATTTATTATATTTATTATCTAATAATTATAAAAAAATATAATTGAATTTATTGAATTTCTCTTATTAAAACATATTTATTTATAAATTTGTATTATATTTTATAAAGTATCTGAATATTTTGATTAAATATTTTATTAAAAATTTTTTTTTAAAATATGATATATTATTTTTTATATTATAAATATCTAGATTATATATATTAAGAATACTATTTAATATAAAGTTATTTAAAATTATTTAATACTTTATAATATTAATAAATAGTTATTTTATTTTTTGATTTTATTATAAAAATTTATTATAAAAAAACTTTATAAACATTTTAATAATTTCTTATAAATATTTTTTTTAATATAAATTTATTATCTTGAATTATTGAAATAAAATAATAAAGTCAATTTAAATTTATATTTAATTTTATTTTTTTGTTTATGATTTATAATATTTTTTTTAATTTAAGTAGATATAGATAAATATAATAATTTATATAATTTGATAAATATGAATTTAATATTATCCTAATAAAATTATTATAGAAAATCCTTTATTTAATTTATTTAATACATACCTATTTCTTATAATAAAATTTTAAGAAATAATTAATTGAAAAATTATATTTAATATTACTTTTAATCAGCTTTATATTAAGTATTTGAATGCAATTTAAAAATTAGAATCATATAAATTTAGTATTATTAGTTTATAAATAACTTTTTCTTAAAAAATATAAAAAAATTTGATCAAGACTGATTGCATTTGTTTTATTAATATATATTAGTTATATTAGTTACTTAAATTACAAAAATCATAAATTTCATAAATTACAAAAATGAATCTTAGATATTATTATCTTTTATTTAATTCTAAAATTATTTAATTTGTCAAATTTGTAATAAATAAAATTATATATAATTAATTTAACATTCTTAAAAAATTATACAAAATAATCCTATATGATTAATATATTAAAAATTAATCTTTAATTTATTTTGGATAATATCTTATTAATAAATTTGTTAAAATATCATTATATTATTTTAATAGATAGTAAATTATTTGTGAATAAATATTGTTGCTTGATAACTAGTGTATTAATGTCAAATAAATAAATTCTTTATATATATAAATTCTTAATAATTTTCTATTTATCAAATAATTTAATATTATGGGGTCTGATTTAATTAACCGAAAATTATTTAACTAATAATCATTTAACAGGTACATTTTACTAACACTTGAATTACTGACGATCATTTTACCGACATGGTTATTTCACCAAAAAATTTTATATTTTTTATTCAGTAGTTTGTAAAAGAAAATTTTATATTTTGCAACAAACGAATATCATTCTTCTAACAAATCACAAATCTAAAATGAAAGATTGTGAGTAATCCCTCTAAGGTAATCCATAAGTTCTCTATTTTCGCGATTATTATACACTGTTTGTATACGATCTTCACGTTTACGATCTTGTCTTCTTTGTAATGATCATGGTGCCCCTCGCAAAATGGATTCTACATGAAGCTACACTTGTTTTTACTCATTTTGTAGTTCCTTTATAATTTTAAATACACCTACATGAACACAACCTACTAATGTTTCCCATCTTCTATGCCAAGCCTTCACATTATTTTGAGTTCTTGGAAATGAATATTCAATATTGTCAGTAACAGACCAAAGTAAAGGTGGAAATAATAGTTCAAACCAAATTACATTTCCATTTTGTAATGTACGTCTAATTTTTCTATGAATATAATAATTGTCAAACCAATCTAAAATTTGGCTTGCTTCTACTGGCATATTAGTTTTCAATTCATTAAAAGCTGTAGGAATTTCATTATAAGGTAAAAATGCAAGTGCTGAAATATGACAAATTAATAAACTAAAGTTTTCATTAGTTCCATACTGAATAGTGAGACCAAAAGCCTGTACTTTGCGATATATATTTTGAGATAAATGAAAATAACAACCTTTATTTTGCACTCCTTGAAATTCTGCATGGATAGTATTAATTACAGCTTGTTCAAAATCTGTTAAAACAAACTGTGGTTGTAAATCAATATTATGCTCATCACTAAAATCAATTAAATCCTGAAATAATATTCTATAGTATATTTCAGATTTGTGAGACATTAATGCAAATACCAGTGGCATAATCTGTGAATTTTCATCTCCACCAACACGTCTATGAATTGTGTATAGTTGTTTAAAAATTGTTGGAACTGACTTAAAAGTATCATCTATAATCCAGAATGGTAATTATGCTAAATGTATTATATTAGCAACTGTTGTAAACATTAATACTCTTCCATCACCTATGGTTGAATCTCTAACTAAAAACTCCAATCCATTTAAGTTACTTGCATATTTTCAGGAATGGTAAGATTTTCCAAAGATGTTGGCTCTGTAGGAATATTAACATGTCGAATTCGTTTAACTGTTTGACGAAATGCATCACGTGATGGTAAGTATGGATATATTTCATGTGAACTACTTGTAACAATAGTTTGAATAACTTGTGCAGGTTGTTCATTAGTTTGTTGTGACCTTTCTTTTAATATATTAATAGTTTTTATTACATTAACACGACTGGCATCAGCAGTATGGTTATGATCTGATCTTCAATCAATTTAGTAGTAGCTTTTCCATAGCATTTTAATAAGTTTCATTTTTCACAATACTAATAATATAAATTTCCTCTATTTTTATCTTTAACCATAAGATAGCCATGAATATTAAGTTTAACTTTATTATGAGTAGAAAAAACAGGTTTGCAAATAATATTATTCATTAGAAAACTTTGAAGAAAAAGATAAGAAAAAAATTATTTATTGATTGTGTATATAATAATACATAAAATAATTTTAACTTTAATTAGAATGTAATATTTCAAATACATTAAATAAAAACTTTTCTATATTAAGTAATATTTTGCATTGTATTTTATCATAAATAGTATTTCATATTATAATTATCATCTGATTATCAAATAGTGTATGTGAATTTGAATTTTCTTAATTGGCAATTTTCATATGAATTTTCCATTAGAAAAAAAAATAATAAGTCGGTAATTTGATTGTCAGTAAAATGTATTTGTCAGTAAAATGATCGTCAGTAATCTAAGTGTCGGTAAAATATACCTGTCGGCCAAATGATTGTCAGTTAAATTATTGTCAGTAAAATGATTGTCGGTAAGTTGAATGCAACCCAAAAAAATACACCAAAAACTTTTAATTATTGATTTATAAATAATATCGATATATTGCAACAGTTTACAAGAGATATTTGACCATTGTAGCAATTAACTCATTGAAAAAAAGCGTTATCTTTTCTTTAATGTAATAATTTAAAAAAACTTATCATAACTGAGTGATTATGTGCAATAAGTTAGATAATTATTTTGTCGTTGAAGTTGTTTAACTTTTGCTTCCATCTTGCTATTTGTTTTTTGTAATGAATTAATTGAAAATTGTTTTTATAGAAACTCTGTGACATATACACCTTATTTTGAAGGATTGAAGAAATGACCTTTAGGGTAATACAGTTGTAATAAGACCGGAAAGAAAAATTAAATTTGTTGTAACTTATCATTTCTAGTATTTAATTCCATAGTATTCAGTTTTGTTATTAAATTCAAAGTATTTTATATTAATTCTCCTTTTTGTATCATTTTTCTTTACCAATAAATGGCGGGAGTGTTTTGAAATAGGAGCCATGTCTTATATAAACCTTGTATGTTATTAATAATAAAGTACTGTAAATGCTATACATAAAATAAATACTTTAAGAAATATGACATGTAATAGAACTATTTTTAAACAATAAGGAAAATAATTTTTTTTTTCTATATAAAAAAGCAGTTCAAAGTCAATTTTATTAATTTCAAGGTGCTATTATTAATTTTTTTGAAAAATCGTTCTATTACATAGGAAGATACAGTTATTTAGAATATCTCTGCAGCTATTTAAAGTGAAAATGATGAGAAGAATTCGAAGTTATGGAAGAATAAATCACATAATAGCGAAACGCTTGCTTAGTTTTATAAAGTGCTTTTATAAAAAAAGAAGGATATAGTAGCTATTCAGAAAAAACTCAGTATCAATGGCAATGCAAATAAATTAATAGTGCCTTCAGATTCTGAGCTTATGGGGAAAATACTTGCTGATTCATATGAGTTGTTGTTAGAATTGGTAGGGGATTTAATGCTAATACAGAAGAATCTCAATATTGATAGTAATCCTATTCTAGAAGTGGAATATCGAAGTAATAAGGCTTCCACAGATATTTCATTAAAGGAGATATTTAATTTGCTTATGTATTAAGAAGAGAATATAATAGCAATTCAAGAAGAACTTAATATTGTTGATTACACTAATCAAGAAATAGCAGAAGAGGCTGATAAAACTGCAAAAGAATATCTTTGAAAGTTTGAGGAATATCATGGCCACTTAGAAGATGTTCCAAGTGTATTAATACAAAAATTTATCAATAGAGGAGTAAAAATGTTTTATTTTACTGGAGAGGGGCTACCATTATCCCCAAAGGTCTCTCCTTAATAATTACATGAAATATTCGTCAAAAATCCATCTAGTGTCACCCAGTGCCAATGTTTAGAACAGGTTAGCTAATTTATATTTTTTCTTACACAGGACATATCTAGATGCGAAAAAATCTTCCAAGCTAATGATTACTACTCCAGATTAATTAGATCAGTAGAGTTCTACTATTCTGGCTCGATCAGCTAGTATTCTATCAAAATAATTCCTTGGTGCTTATCTATTTATAGCTATAATATGGTGATCAGCACCAGAGTCAACTGTCATAAATATTTTGGAATTAGGTTGTCAGAATGTCTGGTGAAACTGAATGCTAATAGCAACTGAAGGCTGTGTTGATATTAGCTCTACCACTCGCTTTATTTCAACTCGAATATTATTCGGATCCTGGTAATTCTTGATATAAATATGTGGATTTAGCTGATCCATGACTTCTTTGCTAATTTTAAAACACCCTTTCAGATTTAAATATTTTAAATTAAGACTTGATTTAGCAATTTCTTCGATAGTTATATCTAAGGTTGCTAAACGAAATCAAGAATTTAGACAGTCGTCTAAATGTAAAAGTAAAACTTGGTTAAATTATATTAAAACCTTATTAAAAATCTGCAAAATTTGGAAAAAGGTAAAACTATATCAAAGCTTATAAAAATGGCGAAACTATATCAAACACTTAGTAAAAATTTAGCGAAACTAAAGGTTTAATCGTTTTGCCAAATTCAAAATGAGTTTAAACAAGCAACCTTAGTTATATTAGTAATTTTACAATAGCTAAGATCAAGTCGTTAGAGTTTTAGACAAGAATGAATAACATTACAAATTAATATTTCAGAAAACTCTGTGTGATTAGAAATATTTAGACATTCTAATTTATGACATGAATCTGTGATTGCAGTTAGACCTTTATCATTCACTTCTCGAGCACAAAAGCCTCTAAAGCCACCTGATTGATCATCGTATAGATTGAGATACTTCAGATTCGGGTATGAACCCGCTATCAGTTCTAATACTCTATTACTAAATCTTATGCAATTTATGAAACTCAAATGGGTTATATTTGATCATGAATGTACAATGCTTATGATTTTTTATCTGAAAGTGAATGGTAGTATGATATTTTGAGATGAGTTATACTTGAGCAATAAACTGGAATTTGCTTTTTACGTACTAGCTTTATGAATTTTTTCAATCGTAAGAGATCCTTTGTACGTTCTATCCTTATGAATTTATTAAATCAAGGATGATCCTTTGCATAGTAATTATAATCATTTGGAAGAGATTACCCAAGATATAAGTCTTTTTCCTTTAGCTCAATACGCTTTTATAGGATAGAAACACTGCATCTGTACCATAATCGGAAACATATAGAGTGGGATAGAGAGATTTATCTATCGCTAAAAAATGTAAAATCTGTTCTAATAGTTCTGGTATAATAAAAATTCTTGATTGCGCCATAAATAGTCTGTATTATATGTTGTATTTTCAAATTAAAAAATAAAATAAATTAGTTAGTATGACTTTTTAATACTTCAAGTTTAACCAGTCTATCTACTAGTTTATCTAAAGGAAGATCTAATCCACATAATCTTACTTCGAACTGATTTGCAGATGAGAGTCTATGAATAAATTGATTTTTATTCTGACTTTCATTCCATCTAGAAAGCTTTATATATTCCTTGTATTTCTTATAAAAATCTTCTACTGAATCATCGCTCTGTTCCAATTCCCATAGGTGTCCTCATAAAGAATAGAAACTGTTATCTAAGTATTCAACCAATTCATCCAAAGGTCTCTTAGTTCCAAATCTGATTGTGTCCTTTTTATTGCTGAGTGATAAACCATCAAAGAAAACCTTTTTAAGCTCTTCACTTTGCAAGCCTGTACCTATTTCTGAAGTATATTGTTTTATTGCATCAGAATATACTTTTACTGATTGGTCTTGCTGGACTGGCAGTAGAATTTCTTTGCTCTTATTAGGTTCTAAAACTGGAGAGCTTAGAGGGATGACTAATCTACCCAATTAATAGTATCTCTTACAGACATATCTCAAAATCTTCCCATTGTTATGATTAAGGATAAAATATCATATTTTAATTAAAAAAAAATCTCTAAGTTTGTGATCATTACTCCAGACTATTGGTTGGAAAATCAGTCATAGCTCGGATCTGACTATCAGATAATATCAAAATGTAATTTACTTCTTCAAATAGGATTGTAAAATTATTGTCTAATAATAGTTTTGAATAATAGTGTATATCATCACTCAGTCTGATTAGCTAATTTATCACTTCAAACTACAAACCATTTAACCTTTCTTCGTCGTACTTTTCTTTGGTGCTTATGAGAAACAGTCTTTTTATCTCTTACCTGAATTATCTCAACTGAATCAGAATCTTCAGAAGAC
Organism: Funneliformis geosporum; assembly: GCA_946474995.1. Taxonomy (NCBI): domain Eukaryota; kingdom Fungi; phylum Glomeromycota; class Glomeromycetes; order Glomerales; family Glomeraceae; genus Funneliformis; species Funneliformis geosporum. The sequence continues at coordinate 16,998 of CAMKVN010001648.1, forward strand.
CCAGATGAATAGTAGGAACCCTTACATTTTTTGATCTTTGGCGAGAAAGCTATTTCTTGTATTAAGTCGATCACAGTTTCCCTATTCACACATTCATCTAGAACTTTTAATTCGTCTTTTAAGAATCTCATATCTTTCTCCAATCTTTTACCCTCCTTTCTAAAGTGTTAGGTTGGGAATGATAATCTTTTAATTATTTCTTTAGTATCCTATTTTCAACGGAAAGCACACTATACATATTTGTATCTTGTTCAGGTCTAAGTAATTTGGCTATTTTCTCTGTACATCTGATAACTTCCTGCTCAATATCTGTATTATTAGATGAATGCTTTTGAT